>SZWC01033601.1:0-19381 GCA_023375785.1 Penium margaritaceum | reverse complement strand
CTCTCACACACACACACACACACACACACACACACACACACACACACACACACACACACACATTGTGTTTTTATGACTTCCGCTACGCTTAAGAGTCCTTGAACTAGGAAATAAAAAAAGTATCGGTAACGGTATCAGAATCGAGCTAGACGTTTACTCGATACCGACGCCGGTATCCTCGATAGCCACTAAGAGTTTTTTTACTTTTCAGAAATTTCTCTCAGATCGTCTATCTTCTCCCCTCTCTTTGCCATCACCAGTCTTGCAGCACTGAGATGCCCACCCCAACAGCGGGGAGGCGATTCAGGAGAAATGCCCCCCACCTTCGAGCAGTGAGGCAGCGTAGACTTTGGTGTTTGGTCTGTTGTGAGGCATCAAAGCGCCTACTCGGACAGAGGTGCAACGCAGCCGGTGCCGCTTGAGGCTGGAGAGGATTTTTTGCAACGTGCAAAGAAACCACCACACTAGGACCCAACTGGCTTCCGCGAAGAAATCCCAGCACGGTGGAAAATCTCCCCCTTCCCTCTCTCCTCCCCTTCGCACGGTGGACGAGTGTCAGCTTTGGCCCACCCTCCACTTTTCAGCACCGCCTGAGAAAAGGCGAAAACAGCCACAAAGACCCCCACGTGAACAGGACTGTTTCGCTTGTTTACGTAACGAATGAGCGAAACAGTCCTTGAACGGGTCCGTGGACCCAGGGCCAATAGGCCCATTCGAGGGCTTTTTTGCTCGTTCCTGTTGCGAACGAGCACATAACCTGACCGTGGACGTCCACGGTCGCGTGATTGTGATGTACACAAAAGACCAGCGGCCAATGTCCGACGACGAAAAAAATGAATTCTTAAGTGGACATAAGTGATACGCCCACTGTTTTATGTGCCGAAGACGCGACTACTTGTCAGTGAAAATAGAAATAATAGAAAATTCGTCACATAAAGGAACAATGAACATAGGATGAAATAAAATATCCCGTGAAACGAATAAGAAATAAGAAATCATACTTCGGATACCCATAGTCGTCGAACTAATTCATCTGGAACCGGTGTAGCATGAATTTCTTTGCAATAGTGGGTGCGGCATGTATGATGTGAGGCGCTTCGAGAAAAGTGGGTACAGCACGCATCTTTTGTATGAAGTGAGTACCGTGTCTAAAATGTGCAAGAAATGGCCAGGAGAAAATTTGGAGGCCCAAACAATGGGTACAGCGGAATTAGGCCGTATTTTCGTAGCAGGCTGAGTTTTCTCGGTGAGCCCTGCCAGGCCCCCTACGACCCCAAACCCGGGCGTCGTCCTTTTTTCCTGAACATTTGATCATACCTAAATACCCATGCTACCAATGCAGTCGTGTGGTTAGAATCATCCAGAAAAATAACAGCAAGGAGTTACGGCTGCCGAAACCCAGGGTGCGTCTAGGCTTAAATAACCCTGATCACAACAGTGCCCGAATAACCTGAAACTCGGACCCTGGGCATGACATGACGCTGCAAATGCAACCGTGCAGTCAGATCTAGCACAGTACGCGTGCAGGCAGCATATACGGTGGCAATGACCGCCAACGACGTGACTGCTGAGGAGGTGTGCCGATGGAGTTGAGCACGTCATCCGTCTGAGGGAAGACGCTCCTGCAAAGTGCGTGCACACCTTAGTGTGCGTCAGCTCTACCGGAGGACACTCCGGTAGCGTCGCGTCTCACCATCACTCATCTGCACAACCATGTACACAAGCAGGGAGGACACATCATAGCACAATGAGAGATGCACGAAAACCAACACGCCCCCATGACTCACGGGCGGAGTGCACATGGGCGCGCAGTGAGCACATCGACCAAGGGGGCAAGACTCCCCTAGGAGAGGCAATACGCGGGCAGGGATAGAGGGAGATCAACTCACGGACGCACACTGACCGCACTCACAACCTTCTTGAACGAGTCGCACTTCAGTACCTTGGTTAAAGAAGTTAGCCAACTGCCGTGCTGTCTCAACCCACACGATGCTCACGCTATTGTCGTGCAACAACAAATGTACATAGTGGTTCTCAACATTAATGTGCCTTGTGTGTGATGCACGTCGTCGTTGTTTCCGATGGCCATGGCACTCTCATTGTCACAATGCAACGTGATGGATGCAACAAACTGACGCAACTCGGACAACAGACGACGCAACCACACGCTCTGACACGAGCCAGAAGCAAGAGCCACAAACTCAGCCTCAACAGTGATGTGTGCAGTGTAGTCTTACTTGCCACTACGCCGGGATACAACTGTACCACCAACAAGAAAGATCTAGCCGGTGCGGCCTTTGCCGTCCGAACTGCCAGTCCGGTCACTGTCATTGTAGCCCACTACGACAACGGACGGCTGCCGACAATACATGAGGCCTCGTCGTGGAGTCGAGACGACATAACACAGTATGCGGATCGCGGCCTCAAAATGGAGGTGACGCGGCTCCTAGGAGAACTGCGCTAGGAGGTTGACGGGGAACGCGATGTTTGGTCGCATCGTCGTCGCCAGGAACCTCTCAAGTATGAGGTGACATCAACTGGCTCCCCCATAACGGCTGGGTCGAGGCTTTTTGGCTTTCCATGGCCATCGGGCGACATGGGTGAGGATGCGCTCGGCACGAGGGGTAGGGTCTTGGCGAAGTGAGCAGACAAGGTCTAGACGTGGGCGACCTGGTAGATGTGCAGGATGCCCTCGGAGCGGTCACGCTCAAACTCAATGCCCAAGAACACTCGGGCAGGCCCGAGGTCCTTCATCTGGTAGGCAGCATGCAACAGGTCCTTGACACGTTAAATGATAGCTCGATCCGGTGACCCAATGCAGAGGTCGTCGTCGTAACTAGGACGGCGACGAAGGGCTTGCCTCTCAGGCTGACGAACAGTGCGAGGTTTGCGGTTCTGCGAAGCATGTCACAGCTGAAAAGTGTACGACTGATCTCCTGATTGTAGCAGCAAAGCGACTGCTTCAGGCCATAGAGGGCATTCCGCAGTTGCCAGACCCTGCCAGTGCCGTCGACGAAGCCTGGGAGTTGCACCATGTAGAGTTCCTCGCCTTCCGGTGAGCCATGGAGAAAGACGTTACGTCCATTTGATGCAGCTCCGACCAGTGCTGGACAACCAGGCCGAACAACACCCGGCTAGTAGAGAACCGGCCAACTGGAGCAAATATCTGGTCATAGTCGAACCCAGGGACCTGAGCAAACCCCTTGGCCGTAAGACGGGCCTTGTCCTTGTCCAGGGATCCGTCTAGCTTCCAATTGTGCCGAATGACCCACTTGGCACCGATGGCCTTTCGACCGGGGGAAGATCGACGAGCTCGTAGACCTGATGCTGCCGACTGGTGGTAAGCTCGTCCATACATGTAGCCTCCTAGTGTGTGGCCTCAAGAGAAGCCCGAGCATCACGTAGGGTGGCTGGGTCCTCTGGGTGTACCGTGGGGTGGATAGTGAGGGCATGTGCGTCCCGAGCCCTAGGTGGCATGCGTGTGACCGTGGCGGTGATAGCATGTAGGTGCTCCTGTTGGAACATGGCATATCCCAGTGTCGAGCCCAGGTAGAGGTCTGCAGTGACAGCCAATGTGGCCAAGCCAAGGACCTTGGTACCAGGGTCCCCACTCACGACTGTGGGAGTGGATCTACCGGGAGGCAAGGAGCCTCGTGGGGTGATAGGGGATCGTGGCGCAAGAGGGCGCGAGGTGGCGGATTGTGTGCTAAAAGATGGCCTGGGTCAGAAGCTCCCGCCCGGGCCATGTGTATAGCGTGGCCGGGTGGGAGGCGGAGAAGAGGAAGTGGCTGGGAGTGAGTCGATTGGTGTCTCAGGCGCGTCGTGGAGTGGCACTTCGCAGACGATCCTGTCAGAAGAATGTAGGCACGAGAACGGTAGTAGCAAAAGCAGGCAGAAGCATCGGAACATGCATGAGTACGTCAGCGAAGTGACGGAAGCGAGAGCGGTCCCGAGGAGTTAGTCGCAGGACTTGAGAGAGGCCGAGGTGCCAAGGAGACGAGGTGGACAAGTTGTTGAGAGAGAGCGAGAAAGAGATGAGTGATGGCTGGCTGGGAGAGAGCTGAGCGAAGGAGCAAGTGTGACGGAGCGAAGAGCTGAGAGCTGGGAAAGACTGGCGAAGACAAGGTATGCAAGGTATGAGCAGAGCGAAGACACGGCGGCGAAGCCGCGGAACCAAAGGGGAACAGGTTGGGAAGAAATGTTCTGGTTTACTCGATGGAATGAACATCCTCGGTAAAAAGGGGGCAGAACAGGACAAGCACACTAACCAACGGATTCTTTTCGCTAGCCGGACGCGAGTGACAGGTGTCACTTTATTAGGGGATATCTTGATGGTGAGGTCCAAACGGTCGAGTGACCAGAGAACCGTTAGTCAAGATGGTTCGGTGGCAGGACCTGAACCGTTACTGGGAAGAGAATTTTCTGACCATAGATATGCACGGAGTTAGTTTCGTGAGGAAATTCCGACACCCCCCTTGAAACGGACGCAGTGCATTTTGTATAGTCTGAGATTGGATTCAGAAGCAGGCCCACCGTTTCTGTGTTAGTGATGTGAGGGTGCAGGTGGAGCTGGTGGATTGGGTAGAAGGTGAAGAGGTGGCATGTTTGGGATCTCAGGGAGATCTTCCACGGTGATCTTTTCTGGTTGACTTGTTCTCCATCGATTTCCTCTTTGTCGTCTGCATTCTTGGCGTATGTCGCTCATAAGACTGGAGATGTCGTTTGAGTAGGGATCATAGGACCGAAGGATAGAGTGAAATGGACGATCGGTGCTGAGGTACAGGATGACCAGGGCTTGATATTCGGCAAGGAAGTAGTCGCTCCAGTATTGGCAAATGTTGAGACTGCAAAGGTCGACGTGGAAGCAACCTCGGTCTTTGCTGAAGATGTCCCAGAGTTCAAGGTTGCCAAAACTCACATTTGCATCTAGTTCCATTGCAGCAAGCCATTCATCATGGTTCACTTCGCCTACATCGTTGAAGTGGAGAATGGGGATTCTGTGAGCCAGTTCGACAACTACTTGCTTGATTGGTTTGCCATGTCTCCACCAGAGACGTCGTTGTTGAGTGGCTGATCTCTCCCTGGCCAACATATGTGAA
Source organism: Penium margaritaceum (assembly GCA_023375785.1). NCBI lineage: Eukaryota > Viridiplantae > Streptophyta > Zygnematophyceae > Desmidiales > Peniaceae > Penium > Penium margaritaceum. The sequence goes on along the minus strand of SZWC01033601.1, from coordinate 14,282 downwards.
GGTTACTGGAAGATTGGTCACAAGGGGAGATCAGAAGCTTGCCAGGCACAGCACCTAGTGGGGAGGGCAGAGATTGCTGCGGGTGTAATTTTGTGTGCTGAGCCGTTGGCGTGGACGCAGATTGTCACGGAACAGGCAATGCAACCGGCTGAAACCTTGAAGAGAGAGTGAAGAACGAGCGGAGGATGAAAGTGGAGAAATGCTGAACATCGGAGTGGATGCAGGGGCGAACCACGTGCGCTGCAGGAAGTTTCGGCGTGGGTGCAGGTAGTCGCGCAGCGGGCGATGCGACCGGGTAGATCCTTGTGCCGAGCGGAAGAACGATGCAAAAAGCGAAGGAGAGACTGCTGATTGAGTGGGCGCAGGGGCGAAACCACGTGCGCTGCTAAAATAGGGGGATAGGATGCATCAAGAGGAAGGCAAGGGCCAACGCGCCGCGAGAAATCTGCTGCTAGTGTGGGTGCAGGCTGCTGCAAAGCGGACAGTTAGCTCGTGCAGGTCCTTGTGCTGGCCACAGATGCTGATAAAGAGGAGGCGAGAGCTGATGATGGAACGGGCGCAAGTCGAACCTCGTGCGCTGCAGGACGTTTCGGCGTGGGTGCAGGTTGTCGCGCAACAGGCGATGTGACCGGGCAGATCCTTGTGCCGAGCGGAAGAATAATGCGGAGAAGGAGGAATGCGGAGGCGGCTTATGACTGAGTGGGAGCAGGGGCGGAACCACGTGCGCTGCGAAGCGATGCGGATGATGAATGACGTTGATGAAAGAAGGGCGGCTCGAAGGAAGCAGATGAAACTGAGGTGAGGAGGGAACCGGAGGAGGAATCGAGAAGGACAATGTGAGGACGGAAGGATGATGGGGAGGAATTGGTGATGATGTTGCGGCAAGGGATGAGGATGATGACAGCGGCTGGCAGCAGTGATGCGGTGGATGGAGGAGCGAGCAGAGACGATAGTGAGCGTAGAGTGAAGCACCCAGTTCCTTTTGCTGTCTGGAGAGTGACGGCTTCTTTCCCAGTTGGCCCGAGATGGATGGGCAGGAAGACTGGTGGTGTCCGATATCCTGTCAGTGAGAGGAAAGGGTTGCCGTAGGGCAAGTCGTGAGGTAGGCGATGATGCCGGTCCGTAGGTCAGGAGAGTGACGGCTTGTTACCCAGTTAGCACGAGACTGACGAGCAGGAAGACTGGTGGTGTCCGATGTCCTGGTGACGGAAGGCGATCTGCCGTTGCTGACGACAAGCAGACGCAGCGCGGGAGGGTGGCTTCGAGTGACGAATGTGAGAAACCTGAGGCACATGAGGCGGATGGAGTAGATGATGCTGATGAAGAGGATGAGGGAGGAGAAGGAACTTGTTTGTGGAGACTGAGATGGTGAAAGGCGGTGGGCGGTGAGCGGCAGGAAGTTTCCAGGAAGTTGATGGCAGGCGGCGGCTCGGGAGCTGTTTGCGGCTGTTGTGGATGACAAGTCACCAAGTGTTGGCCACGGGCGTGGAATGGGCGCATGGCTTTCTCAAGATGACGAGAAGTTTCTTCAGTGCGCGAAACATTCCGAGCGGTGCTGTTGATGTCAGCTACTGGCGAAGTGGGGAGGCGCGAAGTGGCGGTGGCAGCGGCAGAGGAATGCAGGTCCAAGTAGTGAAGCAATGGTGGCGGCAGAGCGATGACTCGGTCATGGGGCACCAGGTGATGTCATGTGATGCTCTGATACCATGTAAGAAGAATGTAGGCACGAGAACGGTAGTAGCAGAAGCAGGCAGAAGCATCGGAACATGCATGAGTACGTCAGCGAAGTGACGGAAGCGAGAGCGGTCCCGAGGAGTTAGTTACAGGGCTTGAGAGAGGCCGAGGTGCCAAGGAGACGAGGTAGACAAGTTGTTGAGAGAGAGCGAGAACGAGATGAGTGATGGCTGGCTGGGAGAGAGCAGAGCGAAGGAGCGAGAGTGACGGAGCAAAGAGCTGCGAGCTGGGAAAGACTGGCGAAGACAAGGTATGTGAGGTGTGAGCAGAGCGAAGACACGGCGGCAAAGCCGCGGAACCAAAGGGGAACAGGATGGGAAGAACTGTTTTGGTTAACTTGAGGGAATGAACATCTTCGGTAAAAAGGGGACAGAACAGGACAAGCACACTAACCAACGGCTTCTTTTCGCTAGCCGGACGTGAGTGACAGGTGTCACTTTATTAGGGGATATCTTGAAGGTGAGGTCCAAATGGTCGAGTGACCAGAGAACCGTTAGTCAAGGTGGTTCGGTGGCAGGACCTGAACCGTTATTGGGAAGAGAATTCTGTGACCATAGATAAGCACGGAGTCAATTTTGTGAGGAAATTCCGACAGATCCAACTGACGCGGACGAGGCTGTCGGCCCCGCCCCGGGTCCACCAGCTGACACGTACGGAGATGACGGACAAGAGGGGTCATCAGACGCAGACTGGGTGGCTGGCCCGAAGGGGCTAGCGGACACGGACAGGAGGGGGGCGGCCCGGAGGGGCCAGTGGGTGCAGACGGGGCGGCTGGCCCATAGGGACTAGCAGACACAGACGGGGTGGCCGGCCCGGAGGGGCCAGCGGGTACAAGCGGGACGGCTGGCCCGGAGGGGCTAGCAGACACGGACGGGGCAGCCGGCCCGGAGGGGCCAGCGGGCGAATACGGGGCGGCTAGCCCAGAGGGGCTACCAAACACGGATGGGGCAGTTGGCTCAGAGGGGCCAGTGGGCACAAACGATGTGTCTCCCGGAAGCGGTTGGATGGAGGACGGACTCACTAATCCCCCACGCAACGGGAGGGACATCAACGAGCCAGAGTGAACGAGGTCACGGGGAAACATCTCCTCAAAGAAGAGGGCATCCCTGGACTCGACGATGCAGTGCTGGGAGGGATCTGATTTCAACTGACGTGAGACACCAAGGAAGGTGCAGGGACGTCAGCGAGGGGCGAGCTTGCCGACCTGTTGTGGGGCGGGCAAGCACACAATGGCCACGCAACCCCAGACGCGAGCAGGGCGGAGGTCGGCTCGCTGACCACAACAGTGCTGGTACGGCGTGGACATGCGAGGAAGGGGTCCGTGGGGAATCCAGTTCTAGACCCACGTCATGTAGGCCATGGCTTTGAAGTAGAAGCCATCGGAGAAACCAGATTCGACCCGCATGGTACGCATGGCGCCAACCATGGTGCGGTTCCTCCACTCCTAGACGTCGTTCTGGACGGGTGTGTAAGGTGCCGATATCTCATGACGGATCCTACGGAAGGCGAGGAAGGCCATGTACTCACAGCCATGCTCAGAGCAAAAGCGGCCAAGGGGGTGACCACACTCGCGTTCTACACCGATGAGCCAGTCCCAAATGGTGGGAGTAACATCGCTCTTCTACCAAAGGCAGAAGATCTAGCAGTAGCAGGAGAAGTCATCAGTGAGGGTGAGGAAATTGTGTCTGTGCTCCCCGACAGACTCCGTGAGAAGAGGATTTATGACATCGGAGTGGACCAGGTCTAGAGGGACGGACGCACAGGAGGAAAACAGGAGATATGTCGTGTGGTGCATCTTTCCCTGTGCACAGTCAATGCACTCGGTGGGACAGGGTAAGGGATAGGAGGCGAGGTCAAGGCCCGTGGCCGGCTGGGTGCAGAGCATGCTGTCGATGACGGCCAAGTGGACGTGGCAGAGACGGCGGTGGAGAAGGCGGGTGTGCTGCGAGAAGAGTGCGCTACTGAAAAAACGTGGCCGGTGTCGGCCAACGGGGAGGACAAACGAGGGATGTGCCACAGGGTGCCTCGAGCGATGGCATACAGGATGACACGACCGGATAGACGCAACGACATAATGCCAATGCCACATAAGTGCAAGACGTCCATGCTCATGCGGTCAAGGACAGTGACGGAAAGGAGGTTGAGCTCAAGAATAGGGACTACGAGAACATCGGTCACGAAGACGTCCCCTGCGGGACCATGGAAACAAACAACACCAATGTCACGGACAGGTAACACCTCGCTAGAGCATGTCCAAAACCAGATACATCGGCAATGGGACCAAGCACACCGAAGGCCTCACGCAAGGCTGTCATGTGATGCGTGGCCTCGGAGTCGATGATCCTGGTCTCGGCCGGATCTGGTGTCGCCAGGTCGTTAACCGACACAAGGAAGTGGGCGAGTGACGCGGACGCGGTGGACGAGGGTGTGAACCAAGAGTACCAGTCATCTAGCCAGGCGACGTCATCAAAAAGAGGAGCAAGAAGGGAGGCAACGAGAGATGACATGATGGACGAGGATGTAGGGCACGACCGCAACTCAGACTCTGTCATGCAAGGCAGGTGCAACTGTCAGAGGGGTGAAGTTGCCATGCGGGGTGGACGCATCAGGGACAGCGACAGCTACGGCAGCGGCGGCAAGACGACGCTCACGCTGGTGACACATGGTAGGGATGATGCGTGCCTCATCCATCGGGAGCAGACACGTGTACCACCCGTGTCCTGGCTGGCCACAATTGTGGCAGACCGAGCCGACACCACTGGACTCGGTTGTCTGTTGCTGCTGGCCCTTTCCCTTCTTGCCCTTGCGCTTCTTCTCCCCTGAAGATGAGGTGTCGAAGGACGCAGCTACTACGGAGGCAGAAATAGCCACTAAGACGACGACACGAGAGGTGAGGGCCTCTCTGCGCTAGATGCGAGACTCATGACGAGCCTTCTCAATCAGGAGGAAGAGCTTGTATGCCCAGGGTGTGAGGGTGTCCTGGGCTGCCATCGCGGTAAGGACATCCTTGGTGTAGTGAACGAAGACGTTGGTAAACATCTCATTGGCGCCGCGCTTGATGGTCAAGAGCACGGAGAGAGAGGATGGCGTAGCGTCTCCTAGATGGCGGAGGATGTCCGCCGTCCGCTGCCAGTAGGAGGTGACCGTCTCAGTCTCCCCCATGTGTAGGGAGTTGAACTCCCGGAGAAGACGGCTAGTCTCGGCTTCGCTGGAAAGGCAATGGGGGTGCGTGAGGATGTGCCACGTTGTTGCGGGGTCGAGAAGGCCGCCAGTAGCGATGTCACCGAGGAAGGGTTTGATGGTGAGGCATGCCGCCAGAGGGACGACTGGGACAAGATGGCGTACGGTGCAACCAGCATCATGCAACTGGTTGGGCTGGGAGGAATTGTACGAGAGGGTATAGTAGGGCCATAGACCCTCACCCAAAAGTGGAAGCTGAGCTCCCAGCTCGGAAACTGCTCGCCGGCCTGGAGTGGCAGGGATGGGGTCTCAAAGTCCTTTGGCCTGCAATTGGCACCTACAGTGGGGTCAAGGACTGATGTCACCGTCTGCCGTTGGAGTTGGGTCTACTGTTGAGCCAAGTAATACATGGCCGCAGAAATAGCGGGACTGGCGTGTCCAACAGGAGGGAAGGGAGGTTGGGTGCTCGCGTGGATTTTTGGGGTCGGTAGTTTCAGTGCCACAAGTTGCTACGTGAGTGCGGCAAGCTGTTGGCGAATAGCAGCCAGTGGATCTGGCGAGCCGACGAGGAAGGCTCTGGATTGTTGCTACTACTGCTATGGCTATTGCTACTACTACTACTACTACTACTATTGTGGCTACTTCTACTGATGTTGTAGCTATTGTTGCTACTACGGCTGTTGTTGATGCTGTTGTTGTGGGTGGTGCTACAGCTGTTGCTTTTGCTACTGTTGGTGCTGCTACTACTACGGCTGTAGCATGGACTGCTCTTGCTGTAGGGAAACTGCTACTGTAACTGTTGATGTGGCTACTGCTGCGGCTGTGGCGGTGGTTGCTACTGTTGCAGCGGCTTCCGTTGTTGTTGTAGCTATTGCAATTACTACAGAAAAGGAGGACCAGTGGGTCCTCCAACAGAGGAGGACCCCTCTTCGCCAAGGCTTCTAGTCATAATGGAGTTCTTTATTTTCCTTTTTCTTCCTTCTCCTCCCCTCTCTTATTGAGAGTTGACGTCAACAGTGGTGTCAGCCGATGACCGCTGACGTCACCAACGGCTCGCTGGTGCAGACATCAGCAGCGAGTCACTTCTGACGCTACAACCATCATACTATTGCTGCTGCTAGCAATGCTATTGCGCTACCATCGCTGTTGCTCCTCTTGCTACTATAGCTATTGTGCTGTTGTCATTACTACGGCTATTACTATACCGTCGCTGCTACTGCTGTCGTTGTTGTTGCTGTTGCTACTACGGCTGATGCTACGCTCGGTGTTGCTGTGGCTACGAGCAGTTGTTGTGCTACTACTATAGTTGTAGCTGCTGTGGCAGTTACAGGTGCTACCACGTCCATCGTTGTTGCTGCAACTACTATGGCTATGGCTGTCGCGGCTGCGCACGGGTACTGTGCTGCTACTACTACGTCTGCGGTTGTGCGGCAGTGACTAATGTGGCTGCTACCGCAGTTGTCGCGGCTGTACTACTGCTGTTGTCATGGATGCCGCTACGCTGTAGCCACGTTGTGACTGCTGTTGTGGTTGCTACAGCGGCTGCTGTTGTGGCTACTAAGGTTGCGCGGCTGCTGCTACCGCTACTGCGGTGTAGGGTGCTATTGCTACCACGGTAGCAGCAGCAGAGGAGAGGAAGGGGAGGGGAGGATGAGTGACTTTCATTGTCTATGGCGTCGTTGCCGCATGCATCGGTGCCGTAACGGCGTCCCTCTTCAGTTCGCCGGCCGCGGGTCCGCCACCGCCACCAACGTCGCAAGGTCAATGTTGCCAAAGAAAATTTTGGCAGCATTCCCCTCGCATCGTGAGTGTTTTGTCGACGCCATCCGGTGGGTCAACTCTGCCAGAAAATTTTGACATAGTGTCCCCTACAGGGGTGCGTTTTTGGTCTGTCGCCGGCGTAGACTGGGCCCTATACGCCTTGCTACTGCTCAGATATGCTGCTTCTGCTATGCTCTGGCTCTGATACCGAGCTAGAAACTAGTCTAGAGCGACTTCTTGGGACTGCAACACAGTTGGAGTATGCATGGTCCTACACTCGCTGCTTTGCACTGCTATGCCCTCTAACTGCTATGAGACTTATGAGAGGAAAACCACATGCTGAGGAGTTAGCGCCTGAAAGGCTAACAGAACTGAGAATGAATGATTACCAACTGAGAAAGAGCTCAAAACTGAGAAACCCCTCACAGAACTAGGCCTAGCTCAGCTCTGTAGAGCTTGTTACTCAAGTCACTAGCCAATGAGGAAATTTCTATTTTCCTAACAGGCTGAGTTTTCTTAGTGAGCCATGCCAGACCCCCGACGACCGCAAGCCCGGACGTCATTTGTTTTTCCAGAAAATTGGACCATGCTAAATACCCATGCTGTGAACGCAGCCGTGTGGTCAAAATCATCTGGAAAAATAACAGCAAGGAGTTATAGCTACCTAAACCTCGGGAGCGTCTAGGTTAAAATGACCCCGGTCATAAGAGTGCCCAAATAACCTCAAACTCGGACCCTGAGCAGGACATGACACTGCAAATACAACCGTGCAGTCAGATCTAGCATAAGACGCGTGCAGGCGGCATCTGCGGTGGCAGTGACCGCCAGCGGCGTGACTACTAAGGAGGCATGCCGATGGATTTGAGCACGTCATCTGTCTTAGGGAAGAGGATCCAGTAAGGTGCGTGCTGACCTCACCATACGTCGGCTCTACCGGATGGCACTTCAGCAGCATCGCGTCTCATCGGCAGTTATCTGCACGCCGATGTACACAAGCCGGGAGGACACAACAAAGCACAATGAGAGATGCAAGGAAACCAACAGGGGCATACTAAGCAACGAGCGTGGGTTCCCATACGCTGTACCACCACTGTTCCAACTTACACACTAGCTAGTTCCTTTTTGGTTTCAGAGCCTAGCGTAGCAGACGCAACAGCAGCAACAGCAGTGGTGTCTAGGATCCTGACTACGCCGACAGACCTCCCATTCGTCCCAGTGCCGGGGACATGCTGCCGGATTTTTTCCGACAACAGTGACCTGCCTGGTGGCGGCATCATAATGGTTTCCCATGGCAACTGGGCCAGGGATAATGCTGTCGGGTTTTTTCTATCACCTTAGACCCTCGCGTTTGACGCAGGAAGGTGGGCGGCAATGACGTCAGGCAACCTACTGGTGACGACGCACGTGGCGATGTCAACTAGAGGTGTGAGTGACCCTCAGCAGTAGCAGCAGCAGCAGTAGTAGCAGCGGCAAAAACAGCAATGGAGACGTAGCAGCAACAACAGCAGCAACAATGTGAACCGAGGGACGCCCGGCGTGACAGTCACAAGCCAAGCCCTTGGGATAAACCTCTTGACCCTCGACCCCTTGGTGTGTGGGCCAACCCTTGAGATGTTGCATGACCCTCTCCTAGCAGCAAGACCGCTCCTAGTGACCGAGGTTCCCGGCGACTCTCCTGGCGGTGTTTGCATCAAGGTGCGCTGCGAAAGACTTGTAGGATCGAATGGATGTGTGTAAGGCAATGCTTGTAGAGCAAGGAGAGTTGGGCAAGGATTGAATCCTTTAGACTTGATAGATTAGTACAAGGCAATGTACAGAGTCTCTAGGTAAGTTTGGCATGCCTAGAACAACCCCCAGGCTTCCTTATGTACCAGCCCCAATGAGCCAGCCAAAAGCTCCTCGGGGCTCCGAAACCCTCTACTGGGAAGAATTTATGTAAATAAAACGTGCGTCATGTAATGCACGCCACAATCTTTCCAACGCACCAAAGAAAGCCTCAATCCGTGAAGAAATGACTAAGTTATGGTCGTTTGAGTGTTCCACGCGTGACGGTCGCTGGCAGCACTGCCAGCGGAGGTCACAGCAACCCGAAGCGCCTTTGCTTGCGAATGCAGCTCCAGCCGCCATCCCGAAGCGCCCATGGATCTCAATGAATCTTTTCTCATTGGCTAAACATCCATCCAGGGGCGCTTCGGCTGCAGTGGGCGAGAAAGTCGCTCCACCTCGTTGGGGCCGAACCGGTGCTCCCGTCCATTTTCCGAACGCGCACCACCCAACATTGCCCGGCCGTATCTTTCTCGTCCTTGCACCGAATGACCCGGTTCTTGGGCCAAACCTGTACGATTTTTCACGTAGGATGCAATTACCTCATGAAACAACGTGTTTTATGCCATCAGGGTGATAAAACACCGCCTCGACCAGCGGGTCCCATAACAAGTAATGTCAGACACACCTACAACAGCAAGAAGCAACAGTAGCGGCAGCAGCATATACCTAAGTGGGAGAGGAAGAAGGCAGGAGCACCGTTTGTAGCTAAGGCCCCGTCCTCGCACCTTCCTTGAAGCCACACGGATGAGGAAGAGACTCAGACGCAAATCGAGTCAGCCACCCACATCCCCTACGCCCGACTGCACCAGACTTAAACGGACGTCAAATAATGTGTACGTAGGCTTGTTGGAAAGCTTAGGTCACAAGATTTCTATAGCTTTTCGCTCGTTTGGTCGTCTGTAGCCTCCAGCATTAATCGTCTTGCGTCGCAGATCCAGATTTTTTTAAAATTTTTAGCTGAGCATGGAATTAGGTCTTTTTGGAACTTGTTTTCACTTTTTCATGCCAAGACTTCCGCCAATGGATTCAGCAAAGTCAGGCGCACCTGTGATCTAAATTTTGGAAAACCTTGATTTTGAAGTGCTGAAATTTTAAATTTTTCAACACTTTGTCAAAGTTCTGGACTAGAGGTCAATTTTTGCTACCATCCCAAACCAGCGGGAAACGGAGTCAGATCTTTAATTAGACCACTTTCATCATCCAGCTCTTAACCAAGGGAAGACTACGCACCAACCTGGCATATGGCGGCAGCAGCAGCAGCGACAGCCGCAGCCGTAGCAGCAGTAACAATAGTAGCAGTGGCAACAGTAGTAGTGGCAGCAGTAGTAACATCCATAGTAGCAGTTGCGGTAGCAACAACGGCAACAGTAACAGCAACGGTAGCTGCAGTACTAGCCGCAGCGGCAGCAGAGGCGTCAGTAGTCTCAGTAGCAGTGAAAATGCTTAGTCAAGACAATGTCATCGGCACGTAGGATAGCTCTGCAGACCCGCCCACTACAGACCCTATAACGATGTGTACCGCCAGGTCGGTCAGTAGTGTGGGATGCTTGCCGCAACTAGCACTAGCCAGACTGTCCTCCTTGGACAGCCTGGTCTTACTCTGACTGCGGCAGCGTAGACCGCAGCGCAGGAGCAGGTGTAGCAAGAGCAGCAGAGAGTTACCAGCGTCCTAGGCGCTGGATCGGCCGGCCCCTCTCGGCGCAAGGACTTCGAGTCCCCTCCTCCTACCCTCATTAGAGATAAGCAATTCCCAACTTGGGAACTGCTCTACCGCATCTAGGCAGAGGGGGAGGGCCTGTGGCCATACTACGACCTTCCGCATGACGACGCCATCCCGGAGCAGGCGCTAGAGGCGGGCCGCGCTGTTCGCGCACTCACTGGCCGCACCCGATGCCGACCGCACCGCCCTAGAGTTGTTTCTCCGTGAGGCCACTAACAACACTAGCACTGATCCCCGACAGGCTTGGGACACGCTCACACGGCCGTATCAAGCCTCCAACCAGGTAGTTGTCAGCCGCCTCCTGAAGGAGTTCAGCTCCCTTCTTCGGGCGGAGTGACCATATACCCCTATTTTCGAAGAATAAGTCCGATCTCCCCCTACCTTGGAACAATAAGCCTCATTCGTTCCCACAGCGGAACAATAAGCCTAATTCGCCACTACCTCGCAATAATAAGCCTGATTTGCCCCTTCTACATGGACGCGAGTTTTCGGGCGTAGAAAATAAACTATATGCCCTTTTCATTTGTCGAAAGACAGCTGTCAACGCTGCATGGATGCGGTGTCGACATGCTGATATCACCATTTTTGGTAAAAAAAATGACAAAATCATTTTTAGAGGGGTTTGTGATTTTTTGAAGTGGTTTGCGGGGAGTTTGCATGGGGGATCCGAGACTCCCCATGCGTTGAAATGGAACCTGCTGGGGCCCGCTACTGTGGGGCCTAGCAGGTGTCTGCGTAAAACTAAACCCCTAAAACCACAGGTGTATTTTGGGGGTGGGGTTGTGTATGGTTGTATGGCAAACATGGGTAAAATGTCAAACAAAACAAGAGGCATGTATTGCACGCAAAGCGTGCATAGGGTTACATAGTAGCCGAGCAAAGGTATTTGTATTGGTATCTCTTAAGAGGCTAAACAATTGCCCGCAATCTGGACCACATAATGGAAGGTTTGCCATGAGACTTTACCTCATCCATGGAAACCAAAAATGGTTGTAAGTGGACTTGCAAACGTTCACCCGCATTCGTGCAAACTATTTTTTTGTTCGCCCATGTGTGCTGTTAAACAGTGTGTATGGTTTGGGCGAAGTCCTCCTAAATCACTTCAAGCTATGCTAGATTGTTTCAGCTTGTGTGGGTTTAAAATCCCAAAAAAAAAATGAACAAATGAGCTTGACTGTATAGTATTATGTATAACAATTCACCAACATATTGAAGAAGAACCTCAAAAGGCATTTCTTCTCTTTTTTCGCCTATGAATATGGTTTTATCTGATGATTAATTTATTCAAATGAGATTAATTTGTTATTTTATTGTGAACATGCTAGTTTCACCCGTCTAATTATGAACTTCACAAAATGAAACATGATCTTTGACAAATTTGGATGAATTTTGAATGTTTCCTCATGTTATTAAAAATGACATGACTAAATTATAGGCATACTCAATTTATTTACATTCTTGTATGACGGTGGCAGAATTTCTTTTCTTTCCATTGCATTTTGACCCTGTTTGAAGCCGGGTTCACGAGTCTAAAGAGTTTAGCATGACGACCAGTTCCGTGAAACAAGACAGGGCGAGGCCAAGGAGGAGCGACATAGAGGGAAAAAAAGAATATTAAATTCTGCTTGCCATGGACTGGAGGAGTTGTAGCCAACCCAACGTACAGTCCTTACCATTTTGTTTTGGCGTCGGACTGGTCATTCCGTACTATCCAGGGTCTGTCCGGGAATTTAGGTTGATGTCCGTGATTTTTGGGTTACATAGTAACCTATTTGTGGTTGCCTCGCAGCCCGTCGCTATTTTGTCCTGTAGTGCGAACTTTTCCGTCGTGGTTGACTTGGAAGCGAGCCGGAAGAGCATGGACAGCGTCAATATAGCGAAGTCGATGTTCCCGGTTATGAATTTTGCATTTTATGAGATGTAACCCTTTGTTTCATGTTCATGTACGTAAATGAAAAATATAAGAAATGAAACATATAAATTATGCTCCAAGTAGTTTGAAGTCCAGATACATGAGTAATCGTCATACATTTTGCATGCAATGTGTAACGGAACGGACGGAATCCTTGGCCAACTAGGCCAAAACCGTGGTGCTTGAGGGTCTCCGACCCTCAAGCCATCCCGTCCGCCCGCCCACAGGCCAGGGTCCCCGTGCGAGCCACGTCGGACCGGCCGCGCGCTACACTCCCCCCCCCTAGGAGTGAGCCGCCCTCGGCGTCCGCACGTCGGACTCGAACCCCGGCGCTCTGATACCACTGTAACGGAACGGACGGAATCCTTGGCCAACTAGGCCAAAACCGCGGTGCTTGAGGGTCTCCGACCCTCAAGCCATCCCGTCCGTCCGCCCACAGGCCAGGGACCCCGTGCGAGCCACGTCGGACCGGCCGCGCGCTACAATATGCAAAAGTCACTTTAATAAGGTTTTTTAGAATACACAATAGCCGCCATGTAGCTCCTCTGGAATTTTCCACGTAAAAAAAGCTCATGCTTATTTTATCACTTTTCACGCAATCTTATCTTGATTATGCAAATGTTTTCGAGTTCGAGGGCTTGGATGAGCACAAAACGATAAAGAAGTCGACGTATATGGCTATGAATCATGCACTTTACGGGGTGGTAAGCTTATTTTTTGTTAAAATGTAGGTATGGATAACTATTGTACAAGGTGTGGTAATAAAATGCACTTCATGACTACTTTTTACACGACACGATATGGCACGACATGACACAACATGAGATGACATGACACAACACGACACGACATGAGGCAACAGGACAGTGCATGGAACGACACGAAATTATACCATATGGCATGACGCAACATGGCATGACCCGAAACGACACAAGATGGAATAATGCGACATGACACAACATGTCACGACAAAACACAAATTGTCACGACATCACACAACACGACTAAACATAACGCGACACGACACCAGACAGCACGACATTCCATAACACAACATTACACGACGCGACACAACGCGACACGACACGACACGACACGACACGACACGACACGACACGACACGACACGACACAACACGACGCCAGACGACATGTCTGACATAAGAAGACAAAACGCGACACCAAACGGCACGACACGACACGTCACGACACGACACGAAAAGACACGGCACAACACAACACGACACGACACGGCACGACACGACATGACATGACATGACATGACACGATTGTCACAACACACTACGACACATGACACAACACGACATGACACAACATGGCACGACACGACAGGACTTGACACGAAACGGCACGACGCAACACGACACCACACGTCACCACACGACTTGACTCGACACGACACGACACTACACGACATGACACGACATGACTCGACATGACACGATACGACACCACACGACACGAGACACGACACGAAACGACACGACACGAAACGACACGACACAATGTGACGCGACACGAGACAAAAAGAGACGACACGACACGACACAAAACGACACGAAATGACACGATACGACACGGTACGACTCGACATGATAGGAAACAACACGACACGACACAACACGACACGACATGACACGACACAACAAGATAGGACTGACACAACACAACACGACACGACACGACACGACATGACACGAAACGACACGACACGACACGACACGACACGACACGACACGACACGACACGACACAAGACGACATGACACGACACGACACGACACGACACACGTGTCGTGTCGTGTCGTGTGAGTGAGTACGTGATTGGGTGAGTGAATGAGTGAGTGACTGAGTGAGCGAGAGTGAGTGTGAACTACTTCTATTGAGTGAGCGAGAGTGAGTGAGTGTGAACACTGACACGCGTACGCACGCAGGCACGCACGCACGCACGCACCACGCACGCACCACGCGCGCACGCACACGCGCACGCACACATGTACCACGCGCGCATCACGCACGCACGCACGCACGCACGCAAGCATGCACCACGCACGCACCCACGCACCCACGCACTCAAGCACCCACGCACCCACGCACCCACCCCCCACCCCAACCCCCAACCCCCCCCG
>SZWC01033600.1:1658-11753 GCA_023375785.1 Penium margaritaceum | reverse complement strand
AACACTCAGGCACACTCAGGCACACTCAGGCACACTCAGGCGCACTCAGGCACACTCAGGCACCATCAGGCGCACTCAGGCATACTCAGGAACACTCAGGCGCACTCAGGCACACTCAGGCACACTTAGGCACACTCAGGCACACTCAGGCACACTTAGGCGCACTCAGGCACACTCAGGCACATACAGGCACACGCTGGCGCACCCAGGTGTACTCAGGTACACTCAGGGACACTCAGGCACAGTTAGGCGCATTCAGGCACACTCAGGCACATTCAGGCACACTCAGGCACACTCACTCACACGCAGACGCACTCATGTGCACTCAGGCACACTCAGGAACACTCAAGCACACTCAGGCACACTCAAGCACACTCAGGCGCACTCAGGAACACTCAGGCGCATGCAGGCGCACTCAGGTACACTCAGGCACACTCAGGCGCACTCAGGCGCATTCAGGGACACTCAGGCACACTCAAGCGCACTTAGGCACACTCAGGGACACTCAGGCACACTCAGGCGCACTCAAGCACATGCGCACTGAAGCGCACTCAGGCACACTCAGGCACTCACACTCAGGCACACTCACGCACACTCAGGCACACTCACGCGCACTCAGGCACACTCAGGCACACTCAGGCGCACGCAGGCGCACTCAGGCACACTCAGGCACACTTAGGCGCACTCAGGCGCACTCAGGCACACTCAGGCACTCTCAGGCACACTCAGGCACACTCAGGTACACTCGGGCACACTCAGGCGCACTCAGGCACACTCAGGCACACTCAGGCACACTCAGGAACACTCAGGCACGCTCAGGCACACTCAGGCACACCCAGGCATAGTCAGTAACACCCAGGCACATTCAGGCACATTAAGGCACACTCAGGCATATTCAGGCACACGCAGGAGCTCTCAGGCATACTCAGGCATACTCAGGCACAGTCAGGTGCACTCGGGCATACTCATGCGCCCTCAGACACACTCAGGCACATTCAAGCACACACAGGATCACTCAGGCGCACTCAGGCACACTCACGCACACTAAGGAACACTCATGCACACTCAGGCACACCCAGGCACACTCAGGCCCACTCAGGCACACTCAAGCATGCTCAGGCGCGCCAAAAATGTGGGAATATCCTTAAGAAAGAGACTCAGTGCAGAAGTACAGTCCGAGGAAATCCCTTCTCAATAACGGTTCAGGTCTCGCCACCGAACCATCTTGACTAACGGGCCTCTAGTCGCTCGACCGTTCGGACCCCACTGTCATGATATCCCCTAATAACGTGACACCTGTCACTCGCGTTCGGCTAGTAAAAAGAAGCCGTTAGGTAGTTCTCTTTGTCCTGTTCTGACCTTTAATACCGAGGATGTTCATTCCCTTGAGTTAACCAGAACAGTTCTGCTCATCCTGTTTCCCCTTTGGTTCCGCGGCTTCGCCGCCGTGTCTTCGCTCTGCCCATCCTTCGCACTTTCTGTCTTCGCCAACTCTCAACGCTTCGCTCCGTCACTCTCGCTCCTTCGCTCAGCTCTCACTCTCCATCAGCACTCTCTCTCACATCAACCTGTCTACCTGCGCTACCTCGCATCTCAGCCCTCATCAGCTCCCGCGACTAACTCCTCGAACTGCTCTCGCTCACGTCACTCTGCTGACGTACAACTGCATGTTCCGCTGCTTCTGCTTGCTTCTGCTACCGTCGTTCTCATGCTTGCATTCTTCTGACATGGTATCAGAGCATCAGGCAACATCACCTGGAGTTCCGTCACCACGTCATCACTCTGCCGTCATTTCTGCATCGTCGCCTCTACCTATGTTCTTCTGCCGCTGCCACCGCCGTCTCGCGCCTCGCTGCTTCATCCGCAGCTGACATCAAGAGCTCTGCCTGACGAGTCTTCCACGCTGAAGAAACGCCCTGTCATCCTAAGAAGGCCCTGCGCCCATTTCCGCACCCGTGGCTAACTACTGGTGACGAGTCGCCGACATCAGCCGCAAGCAACTCTCGAGCCGCCGCCTGTCGTCAACTACCACGAAGCTTCCTGCCGCCTCCCATCTGCCATCACCGCATTCGCATCTACCACCACTGGCATCGCCTCCTGATCATTCTGCCGCATCAGCCTCTTCTGCTCCTCTCTCGCTGTAATCCTCTGTCCGCCCGAGCCGCCTTCTTGCATCGCCTCCTTGCATCGTCAACAGCTGCAGCCAAGGACTGCCGCTATCAGGACATCGGACACCACCAGTCTTCCTGCGCCCATTTCCGCGCCAACTGGGGAACAAGCCGTCACTCTCTTGGCATCAGTAGTCTAATTTCACTGCCCGCTGTCAGACTTCGCAACCAATCTTCTCAGCTGACGGGATATCGGACACCACCAGTCTTCCTGCTCCCACTTCCGAGCCAACTGGGGAACAAGCCGTCACTCTCCTGAACGCTGAAAAGAATCAGTTGCGTCACTCTACTTCCTCACCGCATCAACTCCACCTGCCGCACCGCGCCTCATCTCCGCTCTCTCCGCTCGCGCCGCTCTCTGCCTCCCGTCATCTTCAGCAGCCCTCGATCTCCGTTGTCTGTCATCACTCCTCCTCCTCCTCGCTTCAGTCGTCTCAACTTCATCTGCCGCCCGTTCCCGCCTCATCTCCGCCTCTCCGTCTCCAACATCATCCGCGCCGCCTCCGCATCGCCTCCTCCTCATCATCAGCATCCCCGCGTCGCCATCCATCATCAGCATCAGCACCATCAGCATCATCTTATCGCGCACGTGGTTCCGCCCCTGCGCCCACTCATCAAATCGATCACTTCCTCCGCTTTTGCAATCGATTCAATCTCGGCACAAGGATCCGCCCGGCCGCATCGCCCCTTTCCGCGACGGCCTGCGCCCACGCCATAACTTCGCAGCGCACGTGGTTTCGCCCCTGCGCCCACTCATCAATCAATCGCTTCTTCTTCCATCATCAGCCCGGCACCAGGATCCGCCCGGTCGCATCGCCCTCTTTGCGACGACCTGCGCCCACGCCGTAACTTCGCAGCGCACGTGGTTTCGCCCCTCCGCCCACTCATCCTTCAATCGCTTCCTTCGCTTCCGCAAATCATCTTCAGCCCGGCACAAGGATCCGCCCGGTCGCATCGCCTTTTCGCGACGACCTGCGCCCACGCCGAAACCTTGCAGCGCACGTGGCTCGCCCCTGCGCCCACTCCAATCATCATCAGCCTCAAAATCATCAGCAATCATCAGCATCAGCGCACGCGATTCGCCCCTGTGCCCACTCATCACATTCATCTCCTCCTCCAGCCTTGCCGCAAATCTACTTCATCACCCCTCCGCCATCATCTTCATTCATCATCTGCCTGGCACACGGATCCGCGCAGTCGCATCACCTCTTCGCAACAACCTGCGCCCTCACCGAACTCTTCATTCGCACAAACACAACTCACCGCTGCACCCACTCCATCACCATCAGCTTCAAACATCATCATCAGCACCTGTGAACAGCACAAGCTGGCTGCCAGCTCTCGCAGCAGCCTGTTTCCACGCCTGAAGCAGCTCCCTCACAATCACATTGGTGCCTCTCGCATCCTGCTCACCTCCTCCAACTTGCATGCCTGGTCTCGCCTCTGCACACACTCCATCCATTGTTCACTTCTCCACTGTCCTATCACCATCACCTTCAAAAGGCTTCAAATCCCTTCCTGCGTCACCCTATCACAAATGGCGGCCAGGGGAGGATCAACCCCTAGGCGACAAAGTCTTTGGTGGAGGCATGGAAAACCCATCAACCAAGGAACTGGCGAACTCGCTCACAGAATTCCCATCCTCCACTTCAATGATGCAGGTGAAGCCAAGTATGATAAATGGCTTGCTGCACTTGAACTACATGCAGATGTGAGCTTCGGCACCCTTGAACTCTGGGACATCTTCAGCAAACAACGAGATTACTTCCACGTTGACTTCTCTACTCTCAACATTCGGCAATACTGGAGAAACTACTTCCTTGCCGAGTATCAAACCCTGGTCATCTNACCTCTAGGCGACGAAGTCTTTGGTGGAGGCATGGAAAACCCATCAACCAAGGAACTGGCGAACTCGCTCACAGAATTCCCATCCTCCACTTCAATGATGCAGGTGAAGCCAAGTATGATAAATGGCTTGCTGCACTTGAACTACATGCAGATGTGAGCTTCGGCACCCTTGAACTCTGGGACATCTTCAGCAAACAACGAGATTACTTCCACGTTGACTTCTCTACTCTCAACATTCGGCAATACTGGAGCAACTACTTCCTTGCCGAGTATCAAGCCCTGGTCATCTTGTACCTCACCACCGACCGTCCATTTCACTCCATTCTTTAGGCCTATGACCCTTGCTCAAGTGACATCTCCAGTCTCATGAGCAACATACGCCGTGAATGCAGACTCAGACGAGGACACCGATGGAGAACAAGTCAACCAGAAAGAATCACCGTGGAAGACCTCCCTGAGATCCCGGACATGCCTCCTCTCCACCTTCTACCCAGTCCACCCACATCCTCATCCCGCTAAAAGCAGAAGTGGTGGTACTGTCTCTGATCCCGGACATACAAAATGCACTGAGTCAGTTTCAAAGGGGGGTGTCGGAATATCCTTAAGAAACAGACTCAATGCAGAAGTACAGTCCGAGGAAATCTTTTCTCAATAACGGTTCAGGTCTCGCCACCGAACCACCTTGACTAACGGGCCTCTAGTCGCTCGACCGTTCGGACCCCACTGTCAAGATATCCCCTAATAACGTGACACCTGTCACTCGCGTTCAGCTAGCGAAAAGAAGCCGTTAGGTAGTACTCTTTGTCCTGTTCTGACCTTTAATACCGAGGATGTTCATTCCCTCGAGTTAACCAGAACAGTTCTGCTCATCCTGTTCCCCCTTTGGTTCCGCGGCTTCGCCGCCGTGTCTTTGCTCTGCCCATCCTTCGCACTTTCTGTCTTCGCCAACTCTCAACGCTTCGCTCCGTCACTCTCGCTCCTTCGCTCAGCTCTCACTCTCCATCAGCACTCTCTCTCACATCAACCTGTCTACCTGCGCTACCTCGCATCTCAGCCCTCATCAGCTCCCACGACTAACTCCTCGAACCGCTCTCGCTCACTTCACTCTGCTGACGTACATCTGCATGTTCTGCTGCTTCTACTTGCTTCTGCTACCGTCGTTCTCATGCTTGCATACTCAGGCGCCCTCAGACACACTCAGGCACATTCAAGCACACACATGATCACTCAAGCGCACTCACGCACACTCAGGCACACTCAGGAACACTCATGCACACTCAGGCACACCCAGGCACACTCAGGCCCACTCAGGCACACTCAAGCATGCTCAGGCGCGCCAAAAAACACTCAGGCACACTCAGGCACACTCAGGCACACTCAGGCGCACTCAGGCACACTCAGGCACACTCAAGCACACTTAGGCACACTCAGGCACACTCAGGCACATTCAGGCACACTCAAGCATACTCAGGCAGACCCAGGCACACTCAGGCACACTCAGGCACACTAAGGAACACGCAAGCGTACTCAGGCACACTCAGGCACACTCAAGCACACTTAGGCACACTCAGGCACACTCAGGCACATTCAGGCACACTCAAGCATACTCAGGCAGACCCAGGCACACTCAGGCACACTCAGGCACACTAAGGAACACGCAAGCGTACTCAGGCACACTCAGGCACACTCAAGCACACTTAGGCACACTCAGGCACACTCAGGCACATTCAGGCACACTCAAGCATACTCAGGCAGACCCAGGCACACTCAGGCACACTCAGGCACACTAAGGAACACGCAAGCGTACTCAGGCACACTCAGGCACACTCAAGCACACTTAGGCACACTCAGGCACACTCAGGCACATTCAGGCACACTCAAGCATACTCAGGCAGACCCAGGCACACTCAGGCACACTCAGGCACACTAAGGAACACGCAAGCGTACTCAGGCACACTCAGGCACACTCAAGCACACTTAGGCACACTCAGGCACACTCAGGCACATTCAGGCACACTCAAGCATACTCAGGCAGACCCAGGCACACTCAGGCACACTCAGGCACACTAAGGAACACGCAAGCGTACTCAGGCACACTCAGGCACACTCAAGCACACTTAGGCACACTCAGGCACACTCAGGCACATTCAGGCACACTCAAGCATACTCAGGCAGACCCAGGCACACTCAGGCACACTCAGGCACACTAAGGAACACGCAAGCGTACTCAGGCACACTCAGGCACACTCAAGCACACTTAGGCACACTCAGGCACACTCAGGCACATTCAGGCACACTCAAGCATACTCAGGCAGACCCAGGCACACTCAGGCACACTCAGGCACACTAAGGAACACGCAAGCGTACTCAGGCACACTCAGGCACACTCAAGCACACTTAGGCACACTCAGGCACACTCAGGCACATTCAGGCACACTCAAGCATACTCAGGCAGACCCAGGCACACTCAGGCACACTCAGGCACACTAAGGAACACGCAAGCGTACTCAGGCACACTCAGGCACACTCAAGCACACTTAGGCACACTCAGGCACACTCAGGCACATTCAGGCACACTCAAGCATACTCAGGCAGACCCAGGCACACTCAGGCACACTCAGGCACACTAAGGAACACGCAAGCGTACTCAGGCACACTCAGGCACACTCAAGCACACTTAGGCACACTCAGGCACACTCAGGCACATTCAGGCACACTCAAGCATACTCAGGCAGACCCAGGCACACTCAGGCACACTCAGGCACACTAAGGAACACGCAAGCGTACTCAGGCACACTCAGGCACACTCAAGCACACTTAGGCACACTCAGGCACACTCAGGCACATTCAGGCACACTCAAGCATACTCAGGCAGACCCAGGCACACTCAGGCACACTCAGGCACACTAAGGAACACGCAAGCGTACTCAGGCACACTCAGGCACACTCAAGCACACTTAGGCACACTCAGGCACACTCAGGCACATTCAGGCACACTCAAGCATACTCAGGCAGACCCAGGCACACTCAGGCACACTCAGGCACACTAAGGAACACGCAAGCGTACTCAGGCACACTCAGGCACACTCAAGCACACTTAGGCACACTCAGGCACACTCAGGCACATTCAGGCACACTCAAGCATACTCAGGCAGACCCAGGCACACTCAGGCACACTCAGGCACACTAAGGAACACGCAAGCGTACTCAGGCACACTCAGGCACACTCAAGCACACTTAGGCACACTCAGGCACACTCAGGCACATTCAGGCACACTCAAGCATACTCAGGCAGACCCAGGCACACTCAGGCACACTCAGGCACACTAAGGAACACGCAAGCGTACTCAGGCACACTCAGGCACACTCAAGCACACTTAGGCACACTCAGGCACACTCAGGCACATTCAGGCACACTCAAGCATACTCAGGCAGACCCAGGCACACTCAGGCACACTCAGGCACACTAAGGAACACGCAAGCGTACTCAGGCACACTCAGGCACACTCAAGCACACTTAGGCACACTCAGGCACACTCAGGCACATTCAGGCACACTCAAGCATACTCAGGCAGACCCAGGCACACTCAGGCACACTCAGGCACACTAAGGAACACGCAAGCGTACTCAGGCACACTCAGGCACACTCAAGCACACTTAGGCACACTCAGGCACACTCAGGCACATTCAGGCACACTCAAGCATACTCAGGCAGACCCAGGCACACTCAGGCACACTCAGGCACACTAAGGAACACGCAAGCGTACTCAGGCACACTCAGGCACACTCAAGCACACTTAGGCACACTCAGGCACACTCAGGCACATTCAGGCACACTCAAGCATACTCAGGCAGACCCAGGCACACTCAGGCACACTCAGGCACACTAAGGAACACGCAAGCGTACTCAGGCACACTCAGGCACACTCAAGCACACTTAGGCACACTCAGGCACACTCAGGCACATTCAGGCACACTCAAGCATACTCAGGCAGACCCAGGCACACTCAGGCACACTCAGGCACACTAAGGAACACGCAAGCGTACTCAGGCACACTCAGGCACACTCAAGCACACTTAGGCACACTCAGGCACACTCAGGCACATTCAGGCACACTCAAGCATACTCAGGCAGACCCAGGCACACTCAGGCACACTCAGGCACACTAAGGAACACGCAAGCGTACTCAGGCACACTCAGGCACACTCAAGCACACTTAGGCACACTCAGGCACACTCAGGCACATTCAGGCACACTCAAGCATACTCAGGCAGACCCAGGCACACTCAGGCACACTCAGGCACACTAAGGAACACGCAAGCGTACTCAGGCACACTCAGGCACACTCAAGCACACTTAGGCACACTCAGGCACACTCAGGCACATTCAGGCACACTCAAGCATACTCAGGCAGACCCAGGCACACTCAGGCACACTCAGGCACACTAAGGAACACGCAAGCGTACTCAGGCACACTCAGGCACACTCAAGCACACTTAGGCACACTCAGGCACACTCAGACACGCTCAAAAACACTCAGGCATACTCGGGAATACTCAGGCACACTCAGGCACACTCAGTCTTACTCAGGCGCGCTACAAAACATTCAGGCACACTCAGGCATACTCAGGCGCACTCAGGCACAATCAGGCACACTCAAGCGCACTCAAGCGCACTCATGCAAACTCAGGCACACTCAGGCACACTAAGGCACACTCAGGAAAACTCAGGCACACTTAGGAACAATCAGGAACACTCAGGCGCGCTCAAAAACACTCAGGCACACTAGGGCACACTCAGGCGCACTCAGGCGCACTTAGGCACACTTAGCTCACTCCGGCACACTTAGGCCAACTCAGGCAAACTCAGGGACACTCAGGCACACTCAGGCACACTCAGGCGTACTCAGGCACACTCAGGCACATTCAGGCACACGAAGGCGCAGTCAGGCACACTCAGGCACACTCAAGCGTACTCAGGCACACGCAGGCACACTCAGGCACACTCAGGCACACTCAGGCGTACTCAGGCACACTCAGGCACATTCAGGCACACGAAGGCGCAGTCAGGCACACTCAGGCACACTCAAGCGTACTCAGGCACACGCAGGCACACTCTGGTGCACTCAGGTACACTCAGGCGCACCGGTGCACTCAGGCACACTCAGGCGCACTCAGGTACACTCAGGCACACTCAGACACACTCAGGCACACTCAGCCATACTCAGGCGCGCTCAAAAAGACTCAATCACCCTCAGGCACACTCAGGCGCACTCAGTTACACTCAGGCACACTCAGGCACACTCAGGTGCATTCAGACATACTCAGGCACACTCAGGCGTACTTAGGCACACTCAGGCACAGTCAGGTACACTCAGGCACACTCAGGCACACTCAGGTGCATTCAGACATACTCAGGCACACTCAGGCGTACTTAGGCACACTCAGGCACAGTCAGGTACAGTCAGGCACACTCAGGTGCACTCAGGCACACTCAGGCGCACTCAGGTGTACTCAGGCACATTCAGGCCCACTAAAGCACACTCAGATACAATTAGGCACACTCAGGCGCACTCAGGCACACTCAAGCACACTCACGCAGACTCAGGCACACTCAGGCGCGCTCAAAAACATTCAGGCACACTCAGGCACACTCAGGCGCGCTCAATAACACTCAGGCATACTCAGGCACATGCAGGCACACTCAGGCACACTCAAGCACACTCAGGCGCACTCAGGTGCACTCAGATACACTCAGGCACCATCAGGCACAATCAGGCACACTCAGGCACCCTCAAGCGCACTCAGGCACACTCAGGCATACTCAGGCACACTCAGCCACACTCGGGCACACTCAGGCACACTCAAGCGCACTCAGGAATACCCAGGCACGTTCAGGCATACTCAGGCACTCTCGGGCACACTCGGACACACTCAGGAAAACTCAGGCAGACTCAGGCAAACTCAGGCACATACAGGCACACACAGGCGCACTCAAGCGCACTCAGGCACACTCAGGGACACTCAGGCACACTCAGGCGCATTCACGCATACTCAGGCACACTCAGGCACACTCAGG
>SZWC01033597.1:0-19388 GCA_023375785.1 Penium margaritaceum | reverse complement strand
GTTGTTGTTGTTGTTGTTGTTGTTGTTGTTGTTGTTGTTGTTGTTGTTGTTGTTGTTGTTGTTGTTGTTGTTGTTGTTGTTGTTGTTGTTTTTGTTGTTGTTGTTGGTGTTGTTGTTGTTGTTGTTGCTACTACTAGTCTTGCTTCTTCTTTTCCCATTTCTCCTACTTCTGATGATGCTGCTACTTCTGCTATAGCCTGGAGATGCCAGTGGCATTGTGTTAGAGGTAAGCTTAGAGATGAGCTTACGGAAGAAAGTAGAGAGGCTAAGGGACTGGCATGGAGACTAGCATAGAGACATGCTTGGAGACTGTATAAGAGCCCAGCATAGAATTTTTTATGGATTACCTGCCGGAAGCGGGGAAGAGACCAGCCGGAAAGGGGTATGGTTTTTGCTGAAACTAAGGGCTGGCTGTTGGACTAGCTAGTGTTGCTGCTTCTACTGTTGCCGCCGCTACAGTAGCTACTGCTATTGTTAAATACCTAGTTCTATCATCTGCGCAAAGCATCACGGAAAACATGCAATATAGCATGTACCACATGCTATAATGTAGCACCAATTTCAAAGGGGTTGCTTTTGCAGGCTGACACATCTTTGTTGATTGCTCCAATGTCACTCAGTCGCCTGCTCAGCAGGTGATTGAGAAAAAGCTGTTGATGAAGAGCATGCTGAAGTTTTGTTGGCCACTCATATTTCTATGCCCTCTTGCCTCACTCTCCATGGCACACACATGTAGAGATTGAATGATAATGGACTCACCAGGGGAGGCGTCATACGAGCATGCCATGACTGCTGGCTCTGGTGCCATGAAGCAGCTGATCTACCCAGAAGTGCCCTCCGGTACATGCATGTCCATTGTTGGACTATCTCACTTCGATGCGGTAGATGCTAGGGTTCGTACACTCTCACTGCCGATCCCTGCATCATGGTTGCTTGGCTTTGAGTGTTTTGGAGGAGCTGCATGTTAACCTGGGTGCTGATCCTTAGGGGGCCACCCTGTCGGTCGTTGACCGTGCAGTGGTGAGAAGCCGTCCTCACTTGTTACCGAGAGGTCGGGCTCGACCCCCGGGTGGCACTGCGTGCTCACCCGAATGGTTGCTCGGTGTGGGCGCGTGCTCACCGGTGTCTTAGACTCTGGCTTCCCCTTATACCTCTTGTCTCTTCTCTAACACTTGTTCAAGACAAGTTTATCGCATCCATGGCGTTCTGTGTCTCCTAGCCCTGAACTACCAACATGATGACATGCTAGTCCTATTAGGAAGATTCTGGGTAACTGCTGGTATCAGAGCAATGGGGGCGCGCCCCTGGCTCTCGTCGATCTTGGACCAGTGACTCGCCCGCCAAACGGTACCATTGCTACCGCAACGGGCCAGTGGCACTCTTGCCGCAAACCGACTCTCTGCCGATTCATCAACAGCACCACTCTCAGTTACTCTTGACTGCCACATCTATGGCAGGCCACCATCGGCGCAGATCACAGCAATTGATCACGGCCCTGTGATACGAGCGTTACTCCAACTACAACACCATTAGCGCTCTCGCCGCCGCCGCCGTTCGGCTGACCCTGTGCCCTCTGTGCACCTGTGGCGCACCGTATTCTGCGTTGCTACGAAGTAGCTCCATTGTTTCTCCCCTCGGGCACCTTCTTCACCGTCCGACGTGGCAACCCTCTGCTGCCTCACATTCCACTACCTCACAACATTCTTGCTGCTGCCGCTGCTCTGCCGACTCCGTGCCGTCTCTGAACCCGTGGTGTATCGCAGTCTGCGTGACTACGTAGTGGCTCCACCACTTCGTCGCTCGGGTACCTCTTTTGCTACTCGACATAGCAGCCCTCTGCTACTCCTCCATCGTCTCACGCCACGCTGCTTCACTACAGTCCCTCTCCCTGTCGCAGCTCTCAAGCAGAACTCAGCCGGTACTCCCAACTGTTATCTGCAGCACCACAATAAGTGGCGGCGACACAACTTTGTTGCACCTACAGCCGTTACGCCAACCACGTTGGATTCGCCACAATTAGATAGTCGTCCCGACGAAGAGTTGGATTCTCCATGCACAGCAGCCTGCTACGCCGCACGAGAATGGGGGAACCCACAAGTGTTGGACGAGCATCAGCCCACTAACAACGACGAGCCGCTCTGGGTGCGCATGCTGGATAAAATGTACTGGCACAAAGACATCGCCGCAGTAGCGGAGGAACAAGAACGCGAGGTTGAGCGTCAGATCTACACCGCGGACGACTTGCCATCGACGCAACCTCGCCTCCCAAGCATACAACGTCAAGACTTGCTGTCTACCCCAGCCTCTGCCTCCAGTCCAGCTCCAACTCCAGCTCCAGTCGGCTAAGTCTGTCGCAACCTACGACAGACTCAGCCGAGCCTTCCACAGCACGTGAGGTGCCTGGAGTGATCCCCGTCTTGCCAATCCACACTGACTCCATCAGCCTAGCAGGTGCTATTCTCGACGCAGCTGCAGGTGCCTCTGCAAACTTCTGAGCTACCCAAGCTCAGAAGGTTGCAGAACCCCGACACAAACAGCAGTGGTTCGTGAATCTGAGGCCTACGCACAAGCCACAACATCTCTCACCCTACTCGTAGCTGCCGCCGCAAACATTGCCACATAGGTGACTGCAGCAGCTGATGTTGTGGCAACTGCATCATCCTCTGCAGCTGACACGAAGGCCGGCGCCGTCGGCTCCATCCGTGCATCCACTGTGACTGCTGTCCTGAGTCCTACCGGCGCTCCCCGGGATCACACACATCACCTTACCATGGGCGTTCTCGTTGCGTCAGCCTCAGCAGCAGTCGTAGGCACCACAATCACAGGCTTCCTCTGTCTCACAATGGCTGTTTCCGGGTGGGTGGCTGTCCTCTTCTCCTCGGCCACCGCAGTGGTACCTCCTCTCTTTGTAGTGCTTCCTCGTTACTAGCCTGGTGAGCATTCCTCCCTTCTCTCTCCTTTCCTCTATCCTGTATTTCACCTCTCATTATGTCGGGATCAGAGTAAACCATAGCGGCCCTGCAGGACGTCCCTAGCGAGGCCCAAGCAGCTCACCGCAAGGTCAAGGACAAACTACAACAGGGACGTGAAGCGCAGCACGAACTTGCCACCAAAGTAGCTACACTAGTCATAGAGCGCTTGCGTAATTCCATGTCCTCGCTGCTATTCTGCCTGCTGAGGACACTGCATCTGCTAACTCATCTGCTCCTCCCATTGGTAGTGTTCCTAGCTCCTCTTACCCTACTCTCTCCGCAGCTGCTCTTGCTCAAGCAGAAGAACTTTGAAACACCACCATCTCAGTTCACATCTAAGTTGACCTTCACCTTGTGGGAGACACGCTTTAGTGCTTGGGCCCAGGGCGAGCTGTTGTGGGAGTATTACTTTCCCGCCAAGCCACCGTTTGTTCCTCAGCCCTCTGAAACGGCCCGGGCTGTACGAGCTCTTACCAAAACGCAGCCCGAAGGCCTACTCGACGACATTGGTATGTACAGTTCCGACCCTACACATGGCACATCTGCTGATCCCGTCGGTGCCTACGCTCCCATTCGTTGTCGCAAAATCATGACTGGGCATGCCGCTCAGAGTGCCCTTAATGTGTCGCTCAACTCGCTTCAAATGCGAGCAGATGAGACTGCAGATGAGTATTGGGCTTGAAGCTTGCGCCTACTGTGTGATCTGGGCAAAGCAGCGCCGGACCCTCTCTCCGCTTACCTGTCCATTGTTGCCGGCCGCATTCTCGAGCTCTCTGACCTCTACCTGCATGTCTCCCAGGCAGAGCTTGAGCGTCTTCCTGCTGCATCCGTCCCTGAAAACTCTCCACCATGGATAGGACCTCGCTATGAGTTCACCGTCGCTTGCCTCACCGATTTGTGGAGCAACTTGCAAAATAATTGTATGCATCGTGCAGCTCTCGCTGCGATCACCACCTCTTCATCCTCCTCAGCTACAGCCGCCACCTCCTCTCCATCTCCTTCTTCTCCCGCAGCTATTCATCTCACTCAAGTTGCCTCCCGTGGTGGAGGTGGTGGGGCTGGCCGTGGGGGTGGACATAGTACAAAAGGCAAGGCCTCCAGTAACCTTACTGTCGCTGAAGTCACCTGCTGGAACTGCGGTGCTGCTGGCCACTCTGCACCAAAATGCCCGGCCGCTCGGGATGATGTGCAAGTGGCATCCTCTATGCGAGCCCATTGGGCACGCACATGTGTAGCATCCTCATCTGCCGCCACAGCAGTGACTGTTGCATCTTCCTCCTCTTCCTCCACCGCCGCCCTCACCACCACTCCTGCTCCTCTCCAGCCGTCACCGCCATCTGCCAGCCCATGGGGCTGGATTCCGCCTCCATCAGGACCTCCCTGGTATGGTCCACCCTCTTCTCACTACTTCGTGTCTACATGGACCCGCGATGATGGCTATTTCTCGGAACGATCCTTCGACCGCTCCTCTGACCGCCGTGACGAGGAGCACACTCACTTTCACTCTCAGGGAGGTGAGAGTGTGAGTGGCCAGTTTGGGATCTCTGTCTGTGAGTCCGATGCCGTCCTTCATGGTGCTGAGTCCGGCTGTGTCTTTTGCCTGATGATCGTTCATGGATTGAGGAGTGGCAGCCTCATACATTCCCAACTCGTCTCGGTGTCTCTCCTCCCCACTCATCGCATGGCACCGTCGCTATTTTCCTCGTTCTACCATCCACTCGTGCATCCCCTGGCCTTTTGATCATTGATTCCGGGGCCGCATACCACATGACATCCAGTCGATCTTCCTTTGTGTCTCTTGGGCCAGTTGGCTCTGTTCGCTATGTGCGCACTGGCTCCGGCCGACTTCTACCTGTGCAAGGTGTCGGCGATGTTCGCTTTGTCGGCCCTGGTGGTACAGTGTACCGACCTGATGTGTTGTACATGCCTGTCCTTGAGGTTAGCCTGCTCTCCGTGACCACCCTTGACGACGAGGGCATGGACTTCTCTCCCAGCCGCGACATTGCCTCTTGCCCTACGCTCATCTGGCCGCGTTGTCCTTCATGGAGTGCGTTGTGATCATCTGTTTTGTGTCCCTCTCACGTTGCCTTTGTCTTCCGCTGCCTCTGCTCTTGTTCACAAAGCACCCTCCTGGCTTGCGGACCTCCTGCAGCGTCGCCTGTGTCGCATTCATATTGTTGTCGTTCAATGTCTGCTCCGTCTCCGCCCTGCTACTGGCCTTGATCCTGCCACGTTTCCACCTCCGTGCTCCTCTGCCTACCTTGACTGTGCAACTGACAAAATACATCATTCCCCATTCACAACTGCTTGGTCCACCACCTCTCAGACTCTTGATCTCGTGCATGCTGACTTCATGGATCCTCTGCCTCATGACTTCCTTGGTGGCCTTGGTCGCTACGTGCTATGCTTGAATGACGACTTCTCTCGCTATCGGTGGATCTTTGCTCTTCGTCACAAAAGTGAAGTCACTGATGTGCTCAAATCCTGGCTTCCTCAAGCTAAGCGCGCCTGTCTTTGTCCCTTACGTGTCTTTCGCAGTGACCGGGGGGGGGAATTTTTTGGTCCTACCTCTCACTTTCTTCAGTCGTGTGGTGTATTTCTTGATTCCTCTATCCCTTACACACCACAACAGAATGGTTTGTCCGAGCGTTGGAACCACACCCTTGGAGATGGTGTGCGCTCCCTTCTCTCTGTCTCTTGTCCGTCACCCTTGTTTGCCTTTGAGGCCACATCCTACATGACGTGGGTCTGGAACTGTATCCCTCATGGTCCTCTCCCTCACACTATCACCCCCTTTGAGCGCTAGACGGGACGGCGTACTGACCTTTGCCTTGCTCGTGTATGGGGGTGTCTTGTCTCGATGCGGCTTCCATTTGAACAACGGGATGGTAAGCTTTCTCTCCATGGTCGACTGTCCATCTTTCTTGGTGTCTCTCCGTTATCAAAGGCTTGGCATTTCTGGGATCCTTGTTCCTGCCGTGTCATTAAGTCTCGTGATGCTCTCTTCTTTGAGCACTTGTTTGAGCGTGGTGTCCCCCACTTTGCGGGTGGGTCCCTCCACCGCCTCCTCGGGGTGGGAGTGGTACTTCTCCCTCTCGGGCCTCTGTTCTCCCCTAAGTGCACCCGTGGCATGCTCTACCTCCTCTGAGCCCTTGGATCCCTCTACCTCCTCTTAGCCCTTGGATCCCTCTGTCGCCTCTGAGTCCTCAAACTCCTCTGAACCCTCTGTCCCCTCTGAGCCCTCCGTCTCCTGTAAGCCCTCCGTCTCCTCTGAGCCTTCTGTCTCCGCTCAGCCCTCTGTCTCCTCTGAGCCATCTGTCTCCTCTAAGTCCTTTGTCCCCTCAAAACCCTTTGCTCCGACTCTCCCTAAGCCCTCCCCCACTTCTGCTGCACACTCTCCCCCTGTGCACCCACACTCCGGCTCTCTTGTGGTGTCGTCACCGCCATCTATATGAATTCCATCTGTTCCTCCTGTCTCACCCTACACATGTGGTGGTCGTCTCAGGACACTCCCGTCTCAATCTCATCCTGTTGTCTCAGGTGACCCTGGCCTCCGTGCTCTTGGACTTGCGACAGCTGCGTTGTCCACGGCGGTCTCTGTGGTGCATCCTAGAACTGCCCTTAGCTACTCCCTCATTGAAGAGGAGTTCCGCACAACCCTATCCTCGTCTGTAGCCGGGTATGTTGCCTCGTACTTTCCTACTACTGGTCTCTCTCCTCTCCCACCTGAACCTCTAACTTTACAGGTTGCTTGCACAGCACCTGACTCCCCTCTGCGGGAGCAAGCTATGAAAGCCGAACTTGACGCGCCGTCTGAGCACAGCGTGTACGAGCTCGTGGATCTTCCACCGGGCCGCAAAGCTCTTGTAGCCAAATGGATGTATTGTTGCAAACAGAATCCTGACAATACTGTTGAACGGTACAAGGCATGTCTCACGACAAAAGGGTTTTCACATGTCTTTGGGGTTGATTTTGATGAGACATTCGCCCCAGTTTGTTGATACACCACTGCCAAGGCACTACTCAGCCTGGTTGTCCAGCATGACTGGGTAACCAGGATGAATTGGAGCAGATGGACGTCAATAACGCGTTTCTGCATGGAAAACTTGACGAGGAAATCCACATGGTGCAGCCTCCTCGTTTCTTTAATGGAACAAATAGAGTGTGGCGCTTGCGCAAAGCCCTCTATGGCCTAAAGCAGTCCCCACGCTGCTAGAACAAAGAGATCACAGTGACTCTAGAAAAGGGAGGCTTTCAAAGAAGCACAGTGGATCATGTCCTGTTTCTCTGTGCTCCCACCAAACCTCTGAACCATCCTTGTTTATGATTATGATCTCTTCATTGCGTCACCAGATGCCGTATCTTTCAAAGCTGCAAAGTCTCTTCTTCATGTAGCATACAAGATGAAGGACCTTGGTCCAGCCAGTGTCTTCTTGGATATGGAGCTAGAGCGTGATCATTCACATCGTACCTTGAACGTTCACCAAGAAGCGTACATCCGCAGCTTGGGGGAGTACTTTAAAGTGCTCTTTGCGTCTTTCCCCAAAACATCTACACCGATGATTCCAGCCGGGCAGTCACGGCTGAAGGTCTTGGATCCATCCAAGCTGGGGAGATGGTCGACGTGACAGACTACCTCAGGGTCATAGGCTCCCTGATGTATCTTGTTACCACCACACGTGCTGATGTTGCCTTTGCTGTTAACTTTCTGTCTCAATTTTCTCAATGTCCTTGTGAGCGTCATCTTGAGGCTGCGTTGCGGGTAGTACGGTATGTACTGTCCACACCTCGTATCGGGTTGTAGTTTCGCGTACAACCCTCAATCCTGGTTGACGTCTTCTCTGACAGTGATTGGGCACATGACTCCGATGCATGCAGCATAACAGGATACATCTTCGTAGTTGGTGGAACAGCAGTCTCGTGGAAGAGTGGTAAACAAGGGTATGTTGCTTGCAGCACTGTTGAGGCTGAGTATGTGGCTCTTGGCGCAGGCACGTGCGAGGTTGTCTGGCTTTGTCGTCTGTTGTAGCAATTACGTGTACCCATCCGTTGCATCACCATACGTTGTGACAATCAAAGCACTAAGGCCATTGCAGAAAACAATGGCATGCATCACTCCCGCACCAAACATATTAAGGTGGAGCATCACTTTGTTTGCGAGTGCATTGTTGCTGGCATTGTCCGAGTTGCCTGGGTAGATACGCGGTCACACAGAGTTGATTTTCTCACCAAAGCCCTCGGTCGCAATGTTTTCAAGAGTGTTGTGCTTGCCGTTGGACTCATCTATCCCCTTGGCCCAGGTTGAGATGCGTGATGTGTGCCTGTTTCTTTTGACTTGTTATCTTGATGGGTGTGATGTGTCCCCGTGTGTGGATTGTTGACCTGCGGGTCATGAGGAAGGTGTTGAAGTTTTGTTGGCCACTCACATTTCTATACCCTCTTGCCTCACTCTCCATGACATACACATGTACAGATTGAATGACAATGGAATCACCTGGGGAGACGTCATACGAGCGTGTCATTTGTTGAATTTCGTTGGCCACTCACAACTCTATGTCTTGTCTCAAACTCTGGACACACATGTACAGATTAAATGAAAATGGCCTCACCTGGGAAGACGTCATGCGAGCTCGTCTTGACTCGAGCCTCTGGCGTGATGAAGCTGCTTCTGGGCCGAGGAGTGCCCTCGGGCACATACATGGCCATTGCATGACTCTCTATGATCCTTTGATGTGGTAGATTCTACGGTCCGTACATTTTGACTATTGTGCCCTGCATCGTGCTTTCTTGCCTATGAGTGTTTTGGGAGAGTTGCATATTTCTCGGGTGGTGATCCTTAGGGAACCATTGTGCCGGTTTTGGCCGTACACTGGTGAGTAGCCGCCCTTGGTTAATACCGAGTGGTCGGGCTCGACCCCCAGGTGGCGGCACTAGCCCACCCGAGCGTGATGCTCGGTGTGGGTACGTGCTCACCGGTTCTTACTTCACTGGCTCCCCTCACTCTAACTTTCTTGGTGTATATCGAGTTCTAAGGCAAGCTTTCACCACATTCATCGCGTGCACATTGCTCTCTTGTGCTCACCTGCCCCGTCACACACCATTCATATATGAAACTGTTGGGAAACTTCTGGTATCAGAGCATTGGGGGTCAGCCATTGTAGCTCGTCGGTTTTGGACCTGTGAGACCTCCGCCGAGGCACCGGCATCCTTGGCGAGCTCGCGGCGTACTATCGCCACCACCTCTTACGGGCCCGCGTGGTCTTCACCGTCGTCCACCTCCTACCTGCTACGCGGCATTCTTGCCGCCGTCTGTCTCTTGGCGGAAGGACTAAGTACTTCTCTCTCATGCGATCCCTTCAGCACTCTTGCCGCCTCATATTGTCCGACACTCGCACCACATCTCTCGCTGCTGCGAGTGCATTTCAACAGTGCACCCACAGCTGCGCAGCGGGTCTCTACATCTTCTGACCTCCATGTAGGAGCCCGCAGCGGACACCCATCCGCACATACCCGCACCGGCAGTCTGCTATCCGCAAGAATCTACACCTCCATCATCAAGGAGGCCCCTCGCATTTGCGAGATCCTGCGTCCTACTGTGCGGTGCTATTCCTCTTCAACGGCTCCAGGTGACGTAACATCATTGTCCCTTGCAGCCCAGCCCCACACCTGAGTGCGGCCATCCTCTAGAGTTGAAAGTCCCTCCTCTCAGCTCCCTGCCATCCCACTCTCATGCGGTACGTCGAGACAGGTGTGCGTAGTACTGCCCTTGCCTATGCTCTCTCTATCGCACTCTGTTGGCTGCACTTTCTCTTGGTTGCGCTCTCTCTGGGATGCAAGCTCTCTCGGCTGTACTGTCTCTTGGTTGCACTCTCTCGTGGCTGCACCAGTAGCCCCAACGCTATTACACTGGATTTACCACCTCTCGATGGTCCACCGGAGGAGGAGCTTGACTCCCCACATACAATAGCCTTTTCGCTGATCGCGGGCGGGAGGATCCGCGATTCTTTGACGAACCCTCGTCCACCGACAACGACTTTCCGCTTTGGTTCCGCATGCTAGACGCCTTATACTAGCGTGAGGAGATTGCTGCAGCAACTGAGCGTGAACAGGAGGACATAGACCGACAAGTCTATACGCCAGAAGACCTGCCCCTGTCTCCATCACTCGCTCCAAGGTTGTATCCTCCTCATGTTCCTTAGTCGTCTAACCTCTCCTATGCAGCCGCCTCTGCTCCTACCTCATCTCCCACAGCAGCGGAATCAACCGAACCGTCCGCAGCGCCTAAGGTGCCAGGTGTGATACGTGTTCTTCCTGTTCACACAGATTCATTTGGATTGGCTGGGGCCATTCTTGACGCAGCTGCAGGTGCCATTGTCGCCTTCGCAACCATGGCCAGGGCTTGCTGAGCCTCGACGGAGACAACGGTTGGACGTGTAGCAGAGGCTTACACGCACGCGGCAGCATCTATCACACTACTTGCCGCTACCGTCGCAAACATAGCCACACAGGTGACAACAGCAGCAGCCTCAGTGGCCACAGCAGCCTCATCAACACCAGACGCAACATCCAGTGCAGTCGGCATCCACCGCTGCAGCAGTGTTGACTTCCACCGGTGCCCCTCAAGAGCTCACACCGCATATAACCACTAGCGTCCTTGTTGCATCAGCATCTACCGAATTTGCAGGGGCCACAGTCATGGGTTTCTTGTGCCTTACTGTGGCGGTCGCCGGGTGGGTGGTCGTCCTCTTCTCCTCCGTCGCAGCCGTGGTGCCCCCTCTCTTCACCCTGCTGCCTCGCCACTAGGTCAGTGAGATCTGCACCGCACTGTATTGCATTGCACTTCATCTTCTCTCGGTACTCCCTTCTCACTCTCTACTACCTTTTCACCTGCTCCTTCTCATCTTGCCTGGGCCAGAGGAGACAATAGAGGCCCTGTAGGCAGCCCTTAGCGAGGCCCAAGTAGAATTTTGCAAGGCTGAGGATGAACTCCACCAGGATCGTGAGGCTCAGCATGAGCTAGCCGCTTCTGTAGCTACACTAGTCATAGAGTGCCTTCGCAACATCCCAGGCCTTGCTGCTGTCCTTCCCATTGAAGAGACAGCATCCGCCGACTCCTTTGTTCCTCTCACTGGTGGTGTCCCCAACTCTTCCTCTCCCGCTCTCTCAGTTGCGGCTCTAGCCCGGGTCCTTCTCCCATCAAGGCATAGAGACTTTGAAACACCACCACCCTCGTTCACATTGAAGCTCACCTTCACCTCTTGGGAAACGCGCTTCAGTGCATGGACCCAGGGTGAACTGCTTTGGGAATACTACTCCCCTGCCGAGCCGCCATTCGTACCCCAGCCTGCCGAAGCCGTCCGTGCTGTGCGGGCTCTCATCAATGCAGGACCTGAGAGCCTCCTTGACGACATTGGTACGTATAATGCAGACCCCACACGTGGCATCCCTGCTGACCCTGTGGGTGCCTATGCTCTCATCCGCCGCCACAAGACTGTGACTGGACATGCAGTCTAGAGTGCACTCACCGTGCAGTTCAACACTCTGTAAATGCACGCGGACGAGACTGCAGATGAGTACTCGGCACGCAGTCTGCGCTTGCTACGTGACCTTAGGAAAGCAGCTCCCGGTCCCCTCTCAACTTGCCTCTCTATTGTTTTAGGGCTCATTCCTGAGCTGTCTGACCCTTATATTCAAGTCTCTCAGGTAGAGCTTGAGCGGCTCGCTGTTGCCCCGGTTCCTGCGGACTCTTCGTCAGGAGTTGGGCTCCTCTATGACTTTACTGCTTCACGTCTCACCAATTGGTGGAATGCCCAGCAGAACAAGCGCATGCACCGCGCTGCGCTCACTACTGTCACTTCTTCGTCGTCCTCCTCGCCTGCAACTGCTACTTCCTCCTCCTCCTCATCCTCTCATGTAGCAGCTCATCCCACTCAGGCCGCTTCTCGTGGGGGAAGTGGTGGCTCCGGTCGTGGGGGTGGCCGTGGAGGTCAGGGGCCGTGGTGGCAAGAACTCCTCACCAGCCATCGCTGAGGTCACCTGCTAGAACTGTGGCTCCACTGGTCACTCGGCGCCCAAATTCCTGGCTCCTCGTGATGATGTGCACCTTGCATCGTCCATGCACGCTCACTGGACCCGCACGAGTGTGACCGCCTCCTCTGTCGCAGCAGTAGTGACAGTCACATCTTCTTCATCCTCCTCTCCCGCTTCAGCGCTCTCCACCACTCTTGGCCCTCTTCAACCATCACCGTCCCCAGCCAGTCCCTGGGGTTGGATACCGTCGCCATCTGGCCCTCCTTACTACGGTCTGCCACCTCCTCACTACTCGGTGTCTCACTGGGCTCGTGACGATGGTCGCTTCTCCGACCGTTCGTCCGACCGCTCCTCGGACCGTTCGTCTAACCGCCGTGATAAGGAGCGCACCCTTGAGCGTCGCTTAGCTGAACTGCTTCACCTTCACTCTCAAGGAGGTGAGAGTGTGAGTGGCCAGTTGCGTGTTTCTGTTTGTGAGTCCGACGCCACCCTCCGTGATGTTGCGTCTTGTCATGTGCAAGGGGTCTTGCCTTATGCTTGTGACTGGATTGAGGAGTGGCATTCTCACACATTCCCCACTCGCCTTGGTGGCTCATATTTTTCTTCCTTGCGTGGCACCGTTACTATTTGTCTTGTTCTCCCCCCCACTCGTGCATCCCCTGGTCTTTCGATCATCGACTCTGGGGCCACACATCACATGACCTCCTGTCGGTCGTCCCTTGTGTCCCTTGGACCCATTGGGTCTGTTCGTTCTGTGGGCACTAGCTCCGGGCAACTTCTTCCTCTCCAAGGTGTCGGTGTCGTTCGTTTTGTTGGTCCCGGGCACACTGTCTATTTCCCCGACGTGCTTTATGTGCCCGACCTTGAGGTCAGCCTTCTCTCAGTGACCACCCTTGATGACCAGGGCATGGACTTCTCTTCCAGCCACGGCTTGACCTCCATTTATCTCCATTCGTACGGTCGTGTTGTCCTCCGTGGTGTCTGCGGTGACAACCTGTTTCGTGTCCCTCTCACATTGCCATCATCTTCCATTGCATCCGCTCTTGTTCACGTCGCGCCATCGATGTCTCCTGCTCATACTGATCTGTTGCATCATCGCCTCTATCACATCCACACCGCTGCCATCCAGTGCCTACTCCGCCTTTGACCGGCCTATGGTCTTGACCCTGCCACGTTTCCATCCCCCTGCACTTCCTCCTTCCTAGACTGTGCCAGTGGTAAAATACACCGTTCCCTGTTCTCAACTGCTGAGTCTACTACCTCCCACCCTCGTGACCTCGTCCATGCTGATGTCATGGGTTCATTGCCCCAGGACCTCCTTGGGGGCAGTGGCCGTTATGTCCTGTGCCTGACAGATGACTTCTCTCGCTACCGCTGGGTCTTCCCAAATTGATGTTACTGACGTTCTTGAATCCTGGCTCCCTCAAGCCGAACGTGCCGGTCTCCTCTCATTGCGAGTCTTTCGCAGCGACCGAGGTGGTGATTTCTTTGGTCCCACCTCTCGCTTCCTCGAATCCCGTGGAAATTGCCTTGAGTCCTCTGCCCCTTACACCTCACAGCAAAACGGTGTGACTGAGCGTTGGATTCGCACGCTTGCTGATGGTGTCCGCTCCCTTCTCTCTTCTTCTGGGCAGTCTCCCTTGTTTGCCTTTGCAGTCATGTCCTACATGACTTGGGTCTGGAATCGGGTTCCTCATGGCCCCCTCCCTCCACTCTGTCACCCCTTTTGAACGATGGACTAGCCGGCGTGCTGACCTCCGCCTTGCTCGTGCCTGGGGGTGTCTTGCTTCTGTGTGGATCTTGATGGACCAACGGGAGGGCAAACTGTTAGGCAACAACAACAAGAGTTGCACTCAGCTCTCTCTTCGTCTGTAGCTGAGTATGTGGTCTTGTGATTTGCTGTTGCTAGTCTCTCCCCTCTTCCATCCCAACCTTCGACGGTGCAAGAAGCCCTCGCGGCCTCTGATTCCCCCTTGTGAAGACAGGCCATGAAAGCCGAGCTCAACGCGCTGTCTGAACACAGTGTTTATGAGCTCGTGGATCTTCCACCAGGTCACAAGGCGGTTGCAGCCACGTGGGTGTACCGTCCAATCTAAACCCTAACAACACTGTTGAACGGTACAAAGCTCGTCTCACTACAAAAGGGTTCTCTCAAATTCCTGGCGTTGAATTTGAGGAGACCTTTGCTCCAGTCGGCCGCTACACCACAGCAAGAGCTCTCCTCAGCCTGGTCGCTCAGCATGACTGGAAACTTGAGCAGATGGATGTCCACGCCTTCCTCCACGGCAAGTTGGACGAGGAGATCAACATGGTACAGCCGCTCGGCTTTTCTGATAGAACACACCGAGTGTGGCATCTGTGCAAGGCTTTCTATGCTTTGAAGCAGTCCCCACGCTCCTGGAACCAAGAGATCACAGCTACCATGGAAAAGGGAGGCTTCCGAAGGAGTACTATGGACCATGCCCTGTTCCTCAGTGCTCCCTCCAGGCCACTTGTCGCCATCCTCGTCTATGTGGATGACCTTCCCATTGCCTCCCCCGACGCTGCATGTGTTGCATCTGCAAAGTCTCTGCTCCAAGTGGTTTACAAGATGAAGGACCTTGGTCCGGCCCGTGTGTTCTTGGGCATGGAGTTAGAGCGTAACTGCACACTTCGTACTCTACACGTTCACCAAACTGCATGTGTTTGCAGCTTGGGGGAGCGCTTTGGACTGCTTCTCACAGCACTCCCCACAACTTCCACGCCTATGACCCCCTCAGGCTTGTCCCTGCTGAAGTCTGTGGAGCTCTCCAAACTGGGGGAGTTGGTCGAAGTGACCGACTACCTTCAGGTCATTGGCTCTCTGATGTACCTTGCCACCGCCACACGTGTTGATGTTGCCTTTGCCGTGAACTTCTTGTCTTAATTCTCTTAGTGTCCGTGTGAGTGCCATCTTGAGGCTGCCTTGTGGGTAGTGCACTACGCCGTTTTGACCCCTCGTGTCGGGCTGTACTTTCGTGCACAACCCTCAGTTGTGGTGGAAGGCTTCATAGACAGTGAGAGGGCACATGACTCTGATGCACACAGTCGAACTGGCTACATTTTCTTGATTGGTGGAACTGCAGTCTCTTGAAAAAGTGGAAAACAAGGATTTGTTGCTCGCAGCACCGCTGAGGCTGCGTATGTTGCTCTTAGCACAGGCACGTGTGAGGTTGTCTGGCGGTGTCATTTGCCACAACAATTGTGTGTTCCCATCCGTTGCATCACTCCGGGCTGTGACAATCAAAGCACAAAGGCCATTGCCGAGAACAGTGGCATGCATCACTCACACACCAAGCACATCAACGTGGAGCATCACTTTGTTTGTGAGTGCATTACTGTTGGTATTGTTGCTTGGGTGGACACACGGTCTCAGAGAGCTGACTTTCTCACGAACGCCCTCAGCCGGAATGTCTTCAAAAGTGTTGTTCACTCTATTTGTCTCATCTTTCCGCATGACCCAGGTTGATCTGCATGGTATTTCTCTTGTACTTCTTTTCAGCACAACTTCGTGTTATCTCCATGTGTGTGGGGTTGCTTACCTGCGGATCATGGGGGAGTGTTGAAGTTCGTTGGCCACTCACAACTCTATGTCATCTTGTCTCACACTCTGCACACACATGTACAGATTAAATGACAATGGTCTCACGTGGGGAGACGTCATGCGAGCTCGTCTTGACTGGAGCCTTTGGCGTCATGAAGCTCTTGCTGGACCCAGGAGTGCCCTCTTACTCTCTAATATTATTTGATGCGGTAGATGCTAGGGTTCGTACATTCTGATAGTTGTGCCCTGCATCGTGCTTTCTTGCCTCTGAGTGTTTTGTTCGACTTGCATATTTCCTGGGTGCTGATCCTTAGGG
This sequence comes from Penium margaritaceum, assembly GCA_023375785.1. NCBI lineage: Eukaryota > Viridiplantae > Streptophyta > Zygnematophyceae > Desmidiales > Peniaceae > Penium > Penium margaritaceum. Next base: position 3,508 of record SZWC01033597.1, on the reverse strand, counting down.
GGGCCACTGTGCCGGTTTTGGCCGTGCATTGGTGAGTAGCCGTCCTCGATTAATACCGAGTGGTCTGGCTCGACCCCCGGGTGGCGGCACTAGCCCACCCGAGCGTGATGCTCAGTGTGGATGCGTGCTCACCGGTTCTTACCTCGCTCGCTCCCCTCACTCTAACTGTCTTGGTGTGTCTCGAGTTCTAAGGCAAGCTTTCACCGAATCCATGGCGTGCACATTGCTCTCTTGAGCTCACCTGTCCCGTCACAAACCATTCATCTAGGAAACTGCCGGGTGACTTCACCATGACTGCTGGCTCTAGCACCATGAAGCAGCTGATGTACCTAGGAGTGCCCTCTGGCACATGTATGTCCATTGTTTGACTATCTCACTTCGATGCGGTAGATGCTAGGGTTCATAGACTCTCACTGTTGATCCTTGCGTTATGGTTGCTTGCCTTTGGGTGTTTTGGGGGAGCTGCATGTTATCCCCGGTGCCGATCCTTAGGGGGCCACCCTTTCGGTCTTTGACCGTGCATTGTTGAGAAGCCACCCTCGGTTAATACCGAGAGGTCATGCTCGACCCCCGGGTGGCAGTGCGTGCTCACCTCAGTGGTTGCTCGGTGTGGGCGCGTGCTCACCGGTGTCTTAGACTGTGGCTTCCCCTTACACCTCTTGTCTTTTTTCTAACACTTGATCAAGGCAATTTTACCGCATCCATGGCATTTTGTCTCCTAGCCCTGAACTGCCTACATGGCATGCTAGTCCTACTAGGAAGGTCTGGGTACCTATAGAGAAATGGCAATGACGAGCGCTTTGTATTGCCAGGGCTGCAACATTGCAGTATTGGGTACCGCGGTACTCAATACCGCGGTACTCGTGCACCACGGTATTGAGTACCGCGGTATCCTACTTCGTTGGGAGGTTAGTACCGATACCGGTAACGCTCCCGCGGTAGGACCGGTGTTGCTAAATTACCGCTGTACTTATACTGTACCACGGTAGACGGTATAATGCACAAAACGCAATTCATAACAATAAGTGTACCGCGGTACTAAAAAAGACAAGCACTGACCTTGTTACATTATCTAAATTTTTACAATGACTGAGAAAAACAAACATGCCGAGGATAGATGAAGTAGGAAGGCGATTGTAGACGTGTATAAAAAAAAACAGCTTTGTCGAAGAGGTGGACTAAACTTCTCCGCAACTGCAAAATCCAGACATGGGAGAAATGTGGCGCAATATGAAACATTTTCTGTTGAAACTTGGGTATCGATAAATGGAGAGGGTGGCTTTCCAAGGCATGAGAGGGAGAGGGGGTGTATTTTTTTTATATCCCGTCAGGGATGGACAACGCGGCGATCAGTTGAATGACGAAACCCGACCTCCGTCTTCGGTTTCGGTCTCGACGCCTTCCGACTCTCGTGCGGAATAGCTTTGTCACTTGTCAATTCAACCATTCGGGGTCGCGTTTCATCAACATTTCTCCTTCCAGTTAATCAACTTCAGTACAACTATGACCTGATATCTAAAATTTGGCGGACATCGCATTTGAATGAGCCATGTCAAGCGAAAATGGACAAGTTTCTATTCGCATGGATCATTTTTAAAATATTACATTGAGAGAAAAGTTTACCCCAGTTCTCATTTCCAAAATAGACAACTTTGATTTTCGATACATGTACATTTGAGAGAATTATGAATGCGTTGCTCAGACTTTTGGATATGGAAAAAATGTCTAATGTTGGTCAATATTCTTTGTCTACAATGAACACAACAGTAACATTGATTTGTTTTGCAATGCATGAGTGACCTCATTAATGTTGTCAGCACTATGAAACCTTGTATGTTGTCCTCGTTAGCTGGCATTCGTCGTTGCCATTGTCAATCTCGCTGGTTTTTCCTACCGCGTTACCGTTACATCTTCAACAGCGAACTATTGACTTAATCTTTACCGCGGTACTGTACCGCGGTACAGTAACGCGGTACAGAAGAGGGGTACCTTGCAAGGCATGGCTGCAATACCGCGGTATTTGGGTACTGCGGTACTAAATACCGCGGTACAAGCGTTCCGCGGTATTGAGTGCCGCGGTATCCTAGTTCCGTGGGAGGTTAGTACTGATACCGGTAACGCTCCCACGGTAGGACCGGTATTGGTGAAATACCGTGGTACATATAGTGTACCACGGTACACGGTATAATGCGCAATGTACATGTCATACCACAAATGTACCGCGGTACTTGATTTCACCTGGATTATGCGACCAGTTTTCTTGTTAGATTATTGCAAATCTTTACGTTGACAAAGCATAACTGACCTGCTATGGAAAAATGAAGTGGGATGGAGATTGTAGACATGTCGTAGAGAAAAAATACACTTCCGACAAAAGGTGGAGTAGTGGATCGATGTGCCTTTTAAAGATAGACAAGAGAGAAACGTGACGTAATGTTAAATGTTTTACCGGTGCAAGAATGGGGTATTGATAAAGGTAGAAGGTTGCCTTTCAAGGCTTGAGAGGGAGGGGGTAGCTTGACATCCCGTTAGGGGCTCGGAACGCGGCGATCAGGTCATTGACAAAACGGGACCTCCAACTTATGTTACAGTTTCGACGCGTTACGATTCTCACTCGGACCAATCAATCAAGGTCTCCTTTTCTGACGACTTCTCCTACAAGTCAATCGACTCCGGTACGAGTACGGCGGATTTCACGTTTGAACAAGCCACACCAAGCGAGCATGGACAACTTTTTTAGAGCGTGCATCATTTCAAATAGAAATGAGAGAAATGTTTATCTCTGGTTTTATTTCTGAAATGGACAGCTCCGTTTTGCGAAAAATGTGTACATGAGAGAACTAGGAATGTAACGTTTGATCTTTGTCAAATGGACACAATGTCGAGTCTTTGCCAAAACTCTTAAACGAAGACGGAAAAATGAAACAAGCAGTGCCAGTAATTTGAGTTGCATTAGCGACCATGTTTTTTTGCTCAATGATATAAAACCTTGAACAATGTCTTCGCAAATCAACAACAAGTGTCCTTGCAGTGTCATTGTCGCTAGTTTCTTACCTTTCGTTCATTCGCATTTTTCATACCGCGTTACCGTTGCATGTTTGACACCAATCTCTTGATTTTCTCTCTACCGCGGTACTGAACCACGGTATGGTACCGCGGTACAAAAGAAGGGTACCCTGCCAGGTCAGTAACGATACCGTACCGATACCGTTAAAAAAAATACCGTACCGCGGTACTGCAGTACCGCGGCAAAAAACACGGTATACCGCGGCACCAGTAATACCTGTTGTGATTTGTGCCGTTTCTGTACATTTTACTGTGACCACTCGGCCGTGTCCATACTCGTGCAGATCCCTGAGGGAGGCGGCCCTGCTGACACCAGCGCGACGACAGGCGGCGGACTACCCGTCTGGAGCTGACCGACCACTGTTCCAGAGCCCCAGATGTCACCGGGACTCCTTGCTGTGCCTTCTACGTCTTGCAGGCGCCTTTCGACGGACTGGGCATG
>SZWC01033596.1:3115-13738 GCA_023375785.1 Penium margaritaceum | reverse complement strand
GCCCTGTCCAGATACGCCTCCATCCCTTCACCACCCTGCATTTTCAGCGCCATCATCTTTTCCTCCAAAAGCATGAGGAATGCAGGATCCTTGCTCTCATACTTCTTGCACAATGTGTCCCACCCCTCCTTTGCAGTAGCCTTGTCACTCACGTACTGAAGATGCGGGTTGGAGATGGTGTTGACAAGCAACCTATAGGCCTGCCTGTCCTTCTTCTTCCACTCCTCATACGTCGCTGGTACAGCTGCAGAAGAACCCGCATCAGCTGCACCCTTTTGCGGCGTCTTCCCCGCCACCACCTGCGCTGCGGTGATGCCTTTTGCCTGTGGAACTGGAGCCGGCTCGTCGCCGCTCACCACCTCCCACAAGCCCCTCTCCTCCAAAAGGAGGCGGGTACGGATCTTCCAAAACGTGAAGTTGGTGCGTCCCTCCAGCCTCTCCAAAGGCTGGGCTGCTGTCACAACGCCAGCTGCTGCCATTTTGAGCCTTGGTGATGCTCACCGCTGCCCTTGAATGGCGGCGCTACCCCTGCTTCTGCTGCTGCTTCTGCCAGAAATCTGTCTGACAGAAAATGGACTGTAGATGCCAGCAGACTGGGAATTTTAAAAAACTGAGCCCACCACTGGAAACTTCAGCTCAAAACCTTTCAGATCGACCCATAAAACAGGGTCATCAACAGGGGATTTCAAAAGATATGCCCTCTTGAAAACAGGGTATGCTTCTGCTCCTACTCCAACTCAGGCCAGCCAGCTTGTAAACGGCGTTTCTCCCAAACGAATCAATGGAATGCAAATATTTTTGCACCAATGGAAAGCATAGGAAAAATACTACAATTCGCATGTGCCACTTTTTAAATTTGACAAAGAAACAAGAGAGTTATGGTCATCACAAGGCGACAGTCTTACTCATAGAGAAGAGTGTAGCCCTGGCCGACCTGGTTTTGAGCATAACTCTCAATCCGACCGTTGGATCTTTGCGATCTTGGGCTCGTTGGAAAGGTTGGCTTCTGAACTTGAAGATCCAGTGATTTATTGTCAAATTTGGTGAAGGTTTCACCCCAACTCCTCACTCTCAAAGTGACGGCCTGTGCTGGCTAAAAGTGGCAGAACTTGGCTCTGATACAAAATGTTGGATCTGGAGGAGAGAGGGAGCCTTGGAGCAGCGAGCATGTGTGATTGGAAGGGCATCACATGTGCTGAAGAATGGTTGTTCAATCACTCAAAATGATGGAGTACATATAGAGCTAGAGCTTGGGCAAGTCAGCCCTCTCACAAGCCACACCACTTAGCCATGGAGGCTAAGGCTCACACACTAGAGTCCATAATCTCACACAAGGGAGGAAATCAGCCTAGCAATCAGGCTGACCACTCACACACGANACGGCCATCGTCGGCCACTCTCGACTACTCTCTGTTGGATCTGGAGGAGAGAGGGAGCCTTGGAGCAGCGAGCATGTGTGATTGGAAGGGCATCACTTGTGCTGAAGAATGGTTGTTCAATCACTCAAAATGATGGAGTACATATAGAGCTAGAGCTTGGGCAAGTCAGCCCTCTCACAAGCCACACCACTTAGCCATGGAGGCTAAGGCTCACACACTAGAATCCATAATCTCACACAAGGGAGGAAATCAGCCTAGCAATCAGGCTGACCACTCACACACGACCTAGAGAGCTAGAGAATGCTCTCATGGCACACTCCTAGTGGTCACATAACCCACAAACCCATGGAGAATCGCCATGTGTCCATGGCTAGCACACAAGGATCTCACCTCACCTAAAAAGTAAGGAGAGGTACCTTTATCCTAGTCAGCACACTCTGACAAGGCAATCCTAAGACCAAGGACCCTTTTGGATATTTCTCCCATCAGGTCTTGACCCTGGACCTCTTGCCTTTTTCTTTTCTCAGGCTAAGGCATGGAGCCATCACCCATGCCCACCCAGACATCGACGGTCCATGACCCACGAAACTTTGAAAATTCATATCTCCCAATCCGACCGTTGGATCGGCCTTAAACTTGGACCGTAGACATTTTGCCACATGATCTTTCCAATGGTGAAGTCGGATTGGCGATCGGAGCAGGCATCTGGTACTTTCGTGGAACTTGCTCCTGTTGACCTGAAATTGAGCCGGATGGCTCCCATTCCAACAGATCCTTGCTCTCATACTCCTAGCACAACATGTCCCACCCCTCCTTTGCAATAGCCTTTTCACTCACGTACTAAAGATGCGGGTTGGAGATGGTATTGACAAGCAACTTATAGGCCTGCCTGTCCTTCTTCCATTTCTCATACGCCGCTGTTACAGCTACAGAAGAACCCGCATCAGCTGCACTCTTTTGCGACGTCTTCCCTGCCACTACCTGCGCTGCGGTGAGGCCTTTTGCCTCTAGAACCGGAGCCGGCTCGTCGCCGCTCACCACCTCCCACAAGCCCCTCTCCTCCAAAAGGAGGCGGGTACGGATCTTCCAAAACGTGAACTTGGCGGGTCCCTCCAGCCTCTCTTAAGGCTGGGCTGCTATCACAATGTCAGCTACTGCAATTTTGAGCCTTGATGATGCTCAGCACTGCCCTTGGATGGCGGCGCTACCCCTGCTTCTGCTGCTTCTTCCGCCAAAAATCTGTCCGATAGAAAATGGACTATATATGCCAACAGATTGGGAATTTCAAAAAATGGAGCCCTTCACTGGAAAATTCAGCTCAAAACCTTTTGGATCAACTCATAAAACAGGGTCACTAACAAGGGATTATGAAAAGATATGCCCTCTTGAAAACACGGTATGCTTCTACTCTTGCTCCAACTCAAACCAGCCAGCTTGTTAACGGCATTTCTCCCAAAGAGATCGATGGAATGCAAATATTTTTGCACCAATGAAAAGCTTAGGAAAAATAATACAGTTCGCATATGCCACTTTTTAAATTTGACAAAGAAAGAAAAGAGTTATGGTCATCACAAGGAGACAATCTTACTCGTAGAGATAAGTGTAGTCTTGGCCGACCTCGTTTTGAGCAAAACTCTCAATCCGACTGTTCGATCTCCGCGATCTTCAACTCGTTGGACAGCTTGTCTTATGAACTTGAAGATCCAGTAGTTGATCATAAAATGTGGTCAAGGTTTCACCCTAACCCGTCACTCTCAAAGTGACGGCCTGTGCTGGCCGAATCTTGCAGAATTTGGCTCTGATACCAAATATTGGCTCTGGAGGAGAGAGGGAGTCTTAGAGCAGGGAGCATGTGGGACTGAAAGGGCATCAGTTGTGCTGAAGAATGGTTGTTGAATCACTCAAAATGATGGAGTACATATAGAGCTAGAGCTTGGGCAAGTCAGCCCTCTCACAAGCCACACCACTTAGCCATGGAGGCTAAGGCTCACACACTAGAGTCCACAATCTCACACAAGGGAGGAAATCAGCCTAACAATCAGACCTAGAGAGCTAGAGAATGCTCTCATGGCACACTCCTAGTGGTCATATCACCCACAAATCCATGGAGAATCACCATGTGTCCATGGCTAGCACACAAGGATCTCACCCCACCTAAAAAGTAAGGAGAGATACCTTTGTCCTAGTCAGCACACTCTGACAAGGCAATCCACTCTCTCTCCCAATCCGTCTATCCGTCCTATATGATAGGACATGGTATGGCTGTGGGCAGGCCTCTTAAGGCGTCCCACTATCCATCCGTCCGCGGCCCTATCTACTCTACGCTACTTGTCCTACAACAACTATGACATGGACATGGATTGCATATATTTGAGGGTGATTTGTGGAAGTCAATGAAATGGCTTGGTAGACAAGGACCGAGAGGGCAAGTATCGGCTCCTCTCGGTCTCTTGTGTTGATATGGCAGTTGTGGAACGGCAGGGACCGATGCCAAGGACCAAGAGATTAAGCGAACGGTTTCATAAAGGAGCGGATCAATTGTGGGACATTAGGAGAAGAGCGACAGGCTGACCACAGTGGTTGATTGACAAAGGGTGTGAGCATTGGCTCCTCTCGCATTGACGAATATCGAGGATGCTGGGCGTCCGCCAACCTCGGTTTCCTTGAGACCGGCGTCCGATACGGTTGTGACTACCAAAGAACAGACACTCGAGTTCCAGAACATCTTAGACTCGATGAGCACAATGCTTCTGTATCTTCCTTTGCCTCTAGGCTAGTCCAAATAGGTAGTAGTTTCATTTAAACCTTGTATTGTCTATATCTTTTATGTATAGCATATTGTTGAAAAGCTCAAGAGACGCGCCGTGTCTTGCTGATCTCTGTGTACTCTCTTGAATCACCAGTGTGTAACGTAACAACATCTTTTACAATCAACAATTTTAGTGATCACTTCAATGTGATGAAACAACAAGCAGATTTAATAAGTGTTATTTCTTGAGACACCTATGATTCTAGACGAGTGCTATTTTTTACATTGTTGGATCTGGAGGAGAGAACGAGCCTTGGAGAAGCGAGTATATGGGACTGAAAGAGCATCCCTTGTGCAGAAGAATGGTTGTACAATTACTCAAAATGATGGAGTACATATAGAGCTAGAGCTTGGGCAAGTCAGCCCTCTCACAAGTCACACCTCTTAGCCATGGAGGCTAAGGCTCACACACTAGAATCCACAATCTCAAACAAGGGAGGAAATCAGCATAACAATCAGGCTGACCAGTCACACAAGACCTAGAGAGCTAGAGAATGCTCTCATGGCACCCTCCTAGTGGTCACATAATCCACAAACCCATGTAGAATCGCCATTTTGTCCATGGCTAGCACACAAGGATCTCACCTCACCTAAAAATTGAGGAGAGGTACCTTTATCCTTGTCAGTACACTCTGATAAGGCAATCCTAAGACCAACGACCTTTTTGGATATTTCTCCCATCAGGTCTTGACCTGTTGGGAAAGGAGCCATCCGGCTCAATTTCAGGTCAACAGGAGTAAGTTCCAGGAAACTTCCAGATGCCTACTCCGATTGTCAATCTGTCTTCATCATTAGAAAGATCAGGTGGCAAATTATCTACAATCCAAGTTTGAGGCCGATCCAACGGTCGGATTGGGAGATATGAAATTTTGAAGTTTCGGGGGTCATGGACCGCCGAAGTCTGGGTGGCCATGGGTGATGGCTCCATGCCTTAGCCTGAGAAAAGAAAAAGGCAAGAGGTCCAGGGTCAAGACCTGATGGGAGAAATATCCAAAAAGGTCCTTGGTCTTAGGATTGCCTTGTCAGAGTGTGCTGACTAGGATAAAGGTACCTCTCCTTACTTTTTAGGTGAGGTGAGATCCTTGTGTGCTAGCCATGGACACATGGCGATTCTCCATGGGTTTGTGGGCGATGTGACCAGTAGGAGTGTGCCATGAGAGCATTCTCTAGCTCTCTAGGTCGTGTGTGACTGGTCAGCCTGATTGTTAGGCTGATTTCTTCCCTTGTGTGAGATTGTGGACTCTAGTGTGTGAGCCTTAGCCTCCATGGCTAAGTGGTGTGGCTTGTGAGAGGGCTGACTTGCCCAAGCTCTAGCTCTATATGTACTCCATCATTTTGAGTTATTCAACAACCAATCTTCATCACAAGTGATTCCCTTTCAGTCCCACATGCTCGCTGCTCCAAGGCTCCCTCTCTCCTCCAGATCCAACATTTGGTATCAGAGCTCGATTGTGCCAGATTCAGCCAGCACAGGCCTTCACTTTGAGAGTGACATGTTAGGGTCAATCCTTAGCCAAATTTGAAGATCGACCACCGGGTTTTCAGTTTCTCAAGACAAGCTTTCCAACGAGTCCAAGATCGCGAAGATCCAACTGTCGGATTAAGAGTTATGCTCAAAACGAGGTCGGCCAGGGCTACACTCTTCTCTATGAGTAAGACTGTCGCCTTGTGATGACCATAACTATCTTGTTGCTTTGTCAAATTTAAAAAGTGGCGTATGCGAATTGTAGTATTTTTCCTACGTTTTCCATTGGTGCAAAAACATTTGCATTCCATTGATTCGTTCGGGAGAAACACCATTTATAAGCTGGCTGGTCTGAGTTGGAATAGGAGCAGAAGCACACCCTGTTTTCAAGAGGGCATATCTTTCAAAATCCCCTGTTGATGACCCTGTTTTATGGGTCTAGCTGAAAGGTATTGAGCTGAATTTTCCAGTGGTGGCTCTGTTTTTCCAAATTCTCTGTCTGCTAGCATCTACAGTGCATTTTCTGTCATACAGATTTCTGGCACAAATAGCAGCATAAGCAGGGGTAGCGCCGCCACCCAAGGGCAGCGTTGAGCATCACCAAAGCTCAAAACGGCAGCAGCAGGCGTGGTAACAGCAGCGCAGCCCTTGGAGAGGCTGGAAGGACGCGCCAATTTCACGGTTTGGAAGATTCGTATCCGCCTCCTTTTGGAGGAGAGGGGCTTGTGGGAGGTGGTGAGCGGCGACGAGCGCGCTCCGCCTCCACAGGCAAAAGGCATCACCGCAGCTGAGGTGGTGGCGGGGAAGACGCCGTAGAAAGGTGCAGCAGATGCAAGTTCATGTACAACTGCAGCGGCGGCGTATGAGGAGTGGAAGAAGAAGGATAGGCAGGCCTACAGGTTGCTTGTCAACACCATCTCCAACCCGCATCTTCAGTTCGTGAGTGACAAGGCTACTGCAAAGGAGGAGTGGGACACGTTGTGCAAGAAGTATGAGAGCAAGGATCCTGCATTCCTCATGCTTTTGGAGGAAAAGATGATGGCGCTGAAAATGCAAGGTGGTAAAGGGATGGAGGCGTACCTGGACAAGGCAAAGGAGCTGGCGAACCAGCTGAGAGCGGCCGGCAACCCTCTGGAAGAGACGCGCTTCATCCTCCTCTTGCTGAGGGGACTCCCAACCAGCTACGACACGGTACGAGAGACGTTGGAGTGCCAGCGAACTCTCGACCTCGACTTCATCTGCACACACCTGGTGCAGGTGGAACTGCGTCGCAATGCCGCAAAACGCAATGGCGGCAACATCAGGAGTGAAGCAGCTTTCATGGCGATGGGCTCACACAACCAGCAGCAGCAGCATTCCGGGCAGCAGAGAAGCAAGAAAAAGGGCAAGTGCTATTATTGCCAGAAAGAGGGGCACTACAAGAAAGAATGCTTCAAGTTCAAGCGGGACCAGAAGGAGCAGTAGCAGCAATTGCAAAAGCACCAATCTCCACAACAACAGCAGCAGCAGTCAAAGCATTGTCAGCAGTTTCAACAGCAGCAACGGCAGAACCAGACCGGCGTGCGCCATTTTGGCAACATGAACGTGGCCAAGGAGGTGAACAACCGCCTCTTCATGGCAAAGTCTGCCATGTCGCAGAAGGAGAAGGCAGATCTGGCGTGGTACAAAGACATTGGGTGTACCAAGAGTCTGGCACACCACAAGGAGTGGCTTACGCAACTGCTCTCCATCCCTCCATGTGCGATTGTTTCGGGTGATGATCGGATGGTGTCTGCAGAGGCGATTGGGATAGTAGAGATGTTGTTGGAGACCTCGTGTGGCATTGAAGTGGGAGTGTTCCGCTCTCTCTCTCTCTCTTGCTCTCTCTCTCTCTCTCTCCTTCTCTCTCTTTCTCTCTCCACGCTCTTTCTCTCTCTCTCTCTCCATGCTCTCTCTCTCCCTTTCTTTATCTCTCCATGCTCTCTCTCTCTCTCTCTCCCCATGCTCTATATCTCTCTCTGTCTCTTCTCTCTCTCTCTCTCTCTCTCCCTCTCTCTCTTTCTCTCTCCACGCTCTCTCTCTCTCTCTCTCTCCATGCTCTCTCTCTCCCTTTCTTTATCTCTCCATGCTCTCTCTCTCTCTCTCTCCCCATGCTCTATATCTCTCTCTGTCTCTTCTCTCTCTCTCTCTCTCTCTCCCTCCCTCCCTCCCTCTCTCTCTCTTTACCTCTCTCTCTCCCTCCCTCTCTCTCCCTTCCTCTGTTTAAGTTCGTTGGCCACTCACAACTCTGTGCACTCTTGCCCATCACACACTATGTATCTCATTGTACAGATTGAATGACATGGCTCAATCTGGGGAAGCAACTGACGTGACACCTCTGACAGGAGTCTTTGGAGTCCTCTTGCAGCTGTTAGAGCTTTACCTCGGGGCTCCTTCTGAGACACATCTTGCCATTGTCTTACTCCCTATGCTTCTTATGACTCTGTGATGGGGTACATGCTTGGGCCCGTACATTATGACTGCCGTGCCCTACATCATGTTGCTTGCCTTGAGTATTTTTTGGGGGAGCTGCATTTCCCGGGTGCTGATCCTTAGGGGGCCACCGTGCTGGGTTCGCCCATGCATTGGTGAGTAGCCGCCGTCCGGTTAATTGCCAAGCGGTCGGGCTTGACCCCCGGGTGGCGGTGTGCACTCGCTCGGGTGTGATGCCCGGAGTGAGGCACGCTCACCGGTTGACTTAGTCACGCTCGCTCCCCACTCACCTTGTCTTGGTTGTACCTAGTTAAGTAAGGCAAGCTTTCCGCATCCATGGCTTTGCATGTCTCTTGCACACTCCCGCTTGCTCTCACACGTGTGACCTATGATGGTTCCTAGCAACTACGGGTATCAGAGCAGGCGAGGCACCTCACCCACCGCTCTCACGATCCTGGCCACCAGTCTCGGTGCACACCCAAGCAGTTTCGGTCAAGCCACACTCGGCCGACCGCACCGCAGAGGCGGTTGTTGCTACATTGCTGCGTGGTGCTGAACTCCAACTCCATTGCCCGTCTCGGCCCTCGTGTGCATCCACACACCCGCTCACTGCACACCCCACCGCCGTCTCACGGATTCACATCCCAGGCCACTCTCGGCCACGCTCAGTTGCTCTCGGTCACTCTCGACCACCTCGGCCACTCGCGGCCACTGTCAGCTACTCTTGGTCACTCTCAGCCACTTCTGGTCACTCTTGATCACTCTCAGCCACTCACGGCCATCGTCGGCCACTCTCGACTACTCTCTGTTGGATCTGGAGGAGAGAGGGAGCCTTGGAGCAGCGAGCATGTGGGACTCAAAGGGCATCACTTGTGCTAAAGAATGGTTGTTCAATCACTCAAAATGATGGAGTACATATAGAGCTAGAGCTTGGGCAAGTCAGCCCTCTCACAAGCCACACCACTTAGCCATGGAGGCTAAGGCTCACACACTAGAATCCATAATCTCACACAAGGGAGGAAATCAGCCTAGCAATCAGGCTGACCACTCACACACGACCTAGAGAGCTAGAGAATGCTCTCATGGCACACTCCTAGTGGTCACATAACCCACAAACCCATGGAGAATCGCCATGTGTCCATGGCTAGCACNAGAGCTAGAGCTTGGGCAAGTCAGCCCTCTCACAAGCCACACCACTTAGCCATGGAGGCTAAGGCTCACACACTAGAATCCATAATCTCACACAAGGGAGGAAATCAGCCTAGCAATCAGGCTGACCACTCACACACGACCTAGAGAGCTAGAGAATGCTCTCATGGCACACTCCTAGTGGTCACATAACCCACAAACCCATGGAGAATCGCCATGTGTCCATGGCTAGCACACAAGGATCTCACCTCACCTAAAAAGTAAGGAGAGGTACCTTTATCCTAGTCAGCACACTCTGACAAGGCAATCCTAAGACCAAGGACCTTTTTGGATATTTCTCCTATCAGGTCCTGACCCTGGACCTCTTGCCTTTTTCTTTTCTCAGGCTAAGGCATGGAGTCATCACCCATGCCCATCCAGACATCGACGGTCCATGACCCCCGAAACTTCGAAAATTGATATCTCCCAATCCGACCGTTGGATCGGGCTGAAACTTGGACCGTAGACAATTTGCCACCTGATCTTTCCAATGGTGAAGTCACATCGACGATCGGAGTATGCATCTGGTAGCTTCCTGGAACTTGCTCTTGTGGACCCGAAACTGAGCCGGATGGCTCCTTTCCCAACAATCTCCCACTTTGCCGCAGTCAGAGTGGGCTGAGTCCACATGCCTTCATGCAGAATTGCTGCTTCTCACGGGTCACTAGCTTGGTGCAGAAATCAGCGACCTGCTTGCTAGTTGGAGTAAACTCCAGCTTGATAGCACCCTTCTGCACCATGTGCCTGATGAAGTGATAGGCGATGTCAATGTGCTTGGTGCGAGCATGGTGCTCGGGATTCTTGGCGAGTGCAATAGCGCTCTGGTTGTCGACGCGCATGGGAACAGGAACTGCTGCACTCCCACTCATCTCTGCCATGAGACGCTGGAGCCAAACTGCTTCCTTGGCTCCAAAGCTGAGAGAGACGTACTCAGCTTCTGTGCTGGAGGTGGCCACGACCACCTGCCGCTTGCTGCACCAGCTGATGGCACCTCCATTCATGAGAAACACATGTCCAGAGATGGACTTGCGAGTCTCAGGGTTTGAAGCCCAATCTGCGTCTGTGTAACCGATGATGCTGTTGTCGTTGCCGTTGTAGGTGATGCCGATGTTGGCGGTTCCAGCAAGGTAGCGGAAGATCCGCTTCACTGCCTTCTGGTGCTCAGGGCCGGGGTTAGCCATGTGCTGGCTCACAGCGCTCACAGCCTGTGCGAGGTCCGGCCTGGTTGCCACCATCAGGTACATGAGACTGCCGACGGCGCTCTGGTACTTCTGCCGCTCAGCTGCATCTGCTTCTCCACTGAAGCTCACGAGGTACTGCCGCGTCTCTAG
>SZWC01033592.1:14603-19399 GCA_023375785.1 Penium margaritaceum | reverse complement strand
ATATAGATATAGATATAGATATAGATATAGATATAGATATAGATATAGATATAGATATAGATATAGATATAGATATAGATATAGATATAGATATAGATATAGATATAGATGTAGATAATGATATAGACATAGATATAGATATAGATATAGATGTAGATGTAGATATATATAAAGATATAGAGAAGAGGGGGTAGGGGCAGATGTGGGGGGGTTCACGGGAAGAGGTGAGAAGGGAGAAGGGGCACTAGAAACTACAAGGCCATCAGAGGTGTAGGCGGTAGCACCAGTCGGGGGAGGGAGACAACGATCCCCTTGGAAGGCGCCATAAGTCAGTTGCTCGAAAAACAGTGCGTGACAGGACGCGACTAGGCGATGGGCAACTGGGTCCTACAACCGGTGTGCGCGTGAGTGAGGCGCCACTTCAAGGGTGACGCAAATGCGGCTAAGTGGGTCAAGCTTGTCAGACTGAGAAGGGGGAGTGAGGTAGATGGTAGCCATTGTGCCCCAAACCACAGCCTAACTAAGGTCAACTTGGCGAATAAGTAGAACTTGAATGGTGTGGTATCAAGGGCAAGCGGGCCGTGATGAATCCGGTTCCACACCCACGTCCAATAACGGGACGCCTCTGACCAGAAGCTACGGCCGCGATCGCGCAAACTAGCCTCAGCCATCATCGTGCACAAGTCCTTGACAAGGGTACGGCTCCAACGCTCGGTAACTCCATTTTGCTGTGGAGAAGAGGGGGCAGAGAGCTCATGAACCACATCTTCACGATCAAACGTTGTGGCACTGATGAACTCGCCACCGTAGTCTGACAGAAAGCACAATTAATAGTGGCAACTCTGTCTCTGCGCAAACGCGTACCACGAGTGCATGGTGTGAGCACCATCGCTCTTTACCCAAAGAAAGAAGACCCATGTGTAACAAGAGTAGTCGTCAACAAGGCTGAGAACGTCCGTGGCATGCTTAGTGAAAGACTCATTCTTGAGAGAACCAAGAATGTCAGCATGCACGAGCTCAAGAAGAGCGGACGCACGGGAGGTGGAGGAGGGAAATGGAAGACGATGCATCTTGCCAACAGCACAAAATTTGCAATCGGCAGCGCTCGAGGCTTGGAAGGATGGGTTGGACAGGCCATCGGCGAGAAGGGTACAAAGTATGGAGGCCACAACTGAGGAGGGGAGATGGCAAATGCGATAATGAGGAAGGCGGAATGCGCTGCACGGGAAAGAAAGTTAAGCGCAACAGCATCCACTGCGGGCGCAGAGACAGAGTGCGGGCCGAGAACCTGGTACAGGCCCTTACTAGTTCCCGACGACCACTGAGGACGACGGGGCCACTGGCGCGGTCATTAACACAGATGAGACTAGGAGCATAGGTGGTGGAGAAGCTGCAGATGTCAAGAGTCAGAACAGAGAGAAGGGAAAAATCAAGACCAGGGACGTAGAGAACAGAGGACAAGGTGAAGGAGCTGGTCAAGGATGTAAGACAGACGGTGCCCTAACCAAGCACGAGCAGGGGAACCTCATCACCAGTGTACACCAACGTGATCGTTGAGACCAAACTAAACTCGTTGAACAACTCATGAACAGGACACATGTGGTCAGTCGCGGCACCATCAAGCACCCAAGACGGAGCCAAGACACGCTCGGTGCCAAAGAGGAGGCAGTACGTAGTCGTGCAAGGGGGAAGGGGTTACGGGGAAGGGGTGACCAAAAGAGCGCCGAGAGAAGCGAGAGGGGTAGGAAGGAGATCAAACAAGGAAGACATACCAGTAGGTGGCAGGGCGCCAAGCACACCCTTGGCCTCAACCCGACAGATGGAGCGATGATCGCATCCTTCGTAAGGGGAGGAGGTGCCGTAGTAGCCGGCGGTGGACGGACGGGAGCCGTAGGAGGAGGAGCAACAAGGAGCGCAGCAGGGGGAAGACCGATAAGAGCAACATACGCGTGACCATGAAGGAGGGCAAGTAGACGTGCGATGCACTCATGAAGGTCCGGGGCCAGGGGAAGCGAGCACACATCATGACGATGACTCACAACCTCACAGTTCCAACACGTGGGCGGGCGAGGGCCACCACCACCACCACCAACCCATCCACTGGGAGGGGCACAAACTGCTGAGGCATGGGCCGCCGAAAGAGGGAGGAGGCTAGGCAGGGCACCCAACAAGACGTGCTCATCGAGGGAGACGGTAGGCTAGGAGACTACTTGGAAGGAGCGAAGCCCATCCAACAAAATCGGCTAGACGTTTCCGGGAGTCCGGTACACAGCTTGAAGGGTAAGGGCGAGTGGGAAGGAAATGAGAGCTCTAGAGAAGGAAGGCCCTAGGCCGGCAACGATAGAGGTGAAAAAGGCCTCGTCGGCCAAGGAGGCGCCTGCAGCATGAAGCTCGCTCTGAAGGATCTCCGTGTAGCGGAATTAGGCACGTAGAGACTCGTCGGGGTGGCGATGGAGAGCTCGTAGATCAGTGAGCAAAGAGGAAGCGGAACGAGAAGTATCGGATAAGTAAAGGGCGAGATGGGAAGACCATGCCTCACGGGGACGAGCGGGGAAAGCAGCGGTGGGTGCCATGCAATCGAGCTGGCGAAGGGCAAGATGGGGTAGCATAATAGAGGAGGTGGAAAGCAAGAGCACTGTGATCAGGATGAGCAAAGGGCAGAGAGGGACAGGAGTCATGGTGCTCCCAGACGTTGTTCATGTGGGCTCAAGACACGAAGCAAGGGGAACACTCAGAGAACGAGGTGCCAAGAACATGACTAGGAGTAGCAGTTAGGGGCAGCGATGGAGTAGGAGAGGAGCAGAAACCAAGATGAGTGAGCTTTACGATCTTAACAGCAAGCATAGCAAAGGGGTCTCCAAGGGGAGGGGTGGCAATGAGGACAACACCAACGGTGGGGGGAACTCCGCTTGCCGAGGCGACGCCGTCGGCAGGCAAAGCACCACCGAGCGATACTGCACCACCTGCAGGGAGAGGGCCAACCGTAGCGAAGGCTTTGGTAGGGGCGACGACATGGCCAGGGGCGACCCCACCAACTGAGGCGAAAGTACCACCGGGGGCGACAACAGAGCCGGGGACGACGGCAGCACCAAAGGCGATATTGCAACTACGGGTGGCAACAAGGCATGGGTCGACAGCAACGTCGGCAGTGACAGAAGCACGAGGGGCGACGGTATCGCCAGCAATGAGGACACTACCTGAGGTGAGAGTACCACCCGGAACGACAACACCAACGGGGGCAATGGCAGTGTGCACAAGGTTATTGAGGGTGTTCCCGCCAGGGCCAATAGGAGCGAAAGGATGGACGGGGGGCTGGGCAGGAGGTGCACCGATGGGATGGAGAGCGAGGGCGTAAAGGATGAGCGCAGAGATAGGGAACTGAGGGGATGGGGCAACAGGTGGGCGGCGAGGGGGCGGGGAAGGGGGGACACGGAGGGCCTTGAGGGCCATAGTGATGGTAGCAGGAGCAACATAACGAGGGTAGAGGACGACAGAGTCATCAACGAGGCCAAGGTCAACAGAGGTAGAAGGACTAAAGGCGTGGGAGGAGCAATCCTGAGAGGATGCGTCCTCACGAGCGGCATGGGCCGCAGCCGCAGCCCCAAGGGCACCAGAGAGGTTGAGATCCTCCATGACAATGCTAGACGGATGTCGTGGAGCAGGAGAAGTAAGAAGCGAAAGAGTACAAGAGTAGCGAGTATGCATAGTAGGAGAAAGGTAAACCATGGTTTCAGGTGTGTATTTAGGGAGATGCATTGAAAGGGGGAGAAGAAGAGGAGAAAGAGAACAAGGGGGCACAAAAGTTCATGAGTAGGGACAGACGGATAGGCAGACCCAAAATACACGCAATCGGAGAGGGACAGCAGGGAGGGAGCCAGGGGGCATCACACAAAGGTATGAGGGAAAGCTGCACAGGGAGGGAAGGCGGGGCACGAGGGAGCGACAAAGCTCAGTGGGAAGCGGAGAGGATGAAGCAAGAGAACGGAGAGCTCAACGAGAAAGCAAGGATCCTGAAAGGTGGTGAGAGAGCAGAGCGAGAGCGAGGTCAGAGAAGACCGGAGAGAGATGAGAGCAGAGACAGTGGGAGAGAGGGCCAACCAACGCGGGGAATGCCACGACGGTAGAGAGCGCAGGAGAAACAAGGATGGGGATGGGGAATATGTGTAGAAAAAGAATCTAGAGGGAAGAGGAGCGGAGGGGAGGGGGAGGGCTAGAAAAGAGGAAGGGAGGAAGGGGGAGGAAGGAAGGAGGGGGCGAGGAGAAGGGAAAGGAGGGAGGGAAAGTACAAGAGGGGAATGGGGGAAGGAAGGGGTTACAAGTGGGGAGGAAGGGAGTGAGAAAGGGGTGTGGGCGAAGGGAGGAGAGGAAGGGGAGAGATAGTGGGAGGAAGAGGTCAAGGGAGAGTGAAAAGAAGGGGGGAGAGAAAGTGTGGAGAGTATAGAGGGAGGAGTGGAGTGACGCCCAGGAGGGGGAGAGGCAAGAGAGAATGGAGTAGAGGGGATGTAGGAGGAAGGAGGGAGGGGGGCGGAGGAGGAGGAGCCAAAAGAAGGGGAGAAAAGGAGAAGAGGGAGTGGCGAAAGGAGGAGAGGGAGGAAGGAGAGGAGGGGGAGAGCGAAGGGAAAGATACGCGGAGCGAGAGCAGGTATAGTAGTGCAGGAGAGAGAAGAGGAGAGATAGGAAAGGTAAGGTAGAGGGGGCAAGAGACAGGATGGGAGGCGGCAAAGTGGGAGAACAGAAACGGCCGCGGTGATGGAAGAGGAGGGTGAAAGAGGAACGGCGAGGGCAATTGCATGGAG
>SZWC01033592.1:4603-9603 GCA_023375785.1 Penium margaritaceum | reverse complement strand
GAGCCTGGGAACGGCAACCACAGCTATAGCTGGAGCTAGAGCCGGCTATGGCGGAGCCATGGGGCCACGGTTGGAAGACGGAGATCCGGAGGTAGACGGCTAGGCGAGGGCAAGTCCAAGGGCCGAAAGCCGAGCGTGGAGCGGGGAAGAGTGGAAGTAGAGCGGTAGGGTAAAACAAACCTACATGGAGGTCAACAAACAGGGGTCAGATAAAGGAGAAAACGCACAAAGGGGAAGGGAAAGCGGCAGGGAAGAAGAAGACGGGAGACAGCAGAGGTGGATAGGGGAACGGGGAGGATGGAAAAATAGAGAGGCCCCGAGAGGGGCAGACATGAGGGAAGGAGGAGAAGGAGGGCTGGAGGTGAAGCGGACGAGAGTAGGGAAGCACCCGCGAGAATGAGCGGCACTTGCGACAATAGTGACTGGTTCGGGCAACAACGGTGGGGGCGAGGACGGTGGCGGCGGCACCAACACCGACGGTCGACGGTGAGGGGCAAAAGCAGAAGCAGGAGAAGAAAAGCGCACAAATTTAGTCAGTGGCTTGAAACCATGTTGAATAGGGCGGGAGGAGGGGGAGAGAGAGGGCGTAAGAGGGAGGACGGAGAAGACGGGAGGCGGTAGGCGTGTGGAGCCGGGAGTTAGCCTCGACGCTAATCGTTCCTTGGGGATGTGAGTGAAGATGAGCTCTTGATAGCTATGAGGGGGGGATCGCTCCCGAGAACTATGAGGGGGGGAGCAAGGTGTTGGAGACTTAGTGCAAGAGGAGATTGAGGCGAGAGTTTGTGAACGTTTTTCCAAAGAACGAGTGAAACGAGGGCGAGGACCGCCCCCTACCGGGTCGGCCTTGCTTAGCAAGTAACATCAGCACACTCGAGCATGTTGCGCGTTGCAACATGCTCTAGTCAAGGCATCTCTATGCTTATGCGAGTGGCGAGAGGGAGGGCTTTCGCTCCCTTTTCAAGGAGGGAGAAATAGGCCCATCCCTTTGGCGCGAGTGCACCACCTGGCTAATGCGATGGTTTAAGGACGTGTGTCGGCTCCCAACAGCTAGAGGTGCGAGGGGCACAAGTGGAGGAAACAACCAAGTGAGACGGACCTGACTAGAAGGGAAAGTAAAGGGTAATGCTAGGCTAGACGCACCAACACAAGTAGCAATAAATGTTTGCTACTATAACATATAGATATAGAGATAGATACTGATAAAGATATAGATATAGATATGGATATACATGTTAAAGTGGATGTAGATTTTGACATAGATTTAGATATATACATATAGATATGCACTTAGATGTACTTATAAGCATAGATGTAGGTGGGGATTTCGATGTAGAAATATATGAATATGGAGACAGATTAAGCTATATATAGAGATAAAGATATCAATTACATTCATTAGATGATTTAGAGCTATAGTAATGACCATATCAAATGTTTAAGCTAGCATTCTTGCAACTATTCATTTGGAACAGCATGCCCACACGAGTTAAATTTCGTCATTACGTATCAAGTATTTTGCAAAACAAGGATGACATACATGAGTTCAGTGTTTCTCAAACGATGTACAGTATGATGAATGTTTTATAATAGCATCTTAACAAACAAATTAGAGTATTATTTGTGCTCAGCCAAAAGCCTCCTTGCCATTATAAAATGGCATGAAGAATGCGTCATTGTGTTTTTCTTGTACAAAAACATGATTACTCCCTTTAAAATGATTGTAAAACTGTGTACAAGAGACATTCAAAAAGTATTATAATGTAATGAAGCATGTTTGAAATCAATGGAATAAGTCGAATTGAATGGAAATATGACCTCATGATTCTCAAGTAAATTGTATATGATTTGAATCATGAAAACCAAGAATGGAATTTTTGCATGGCATATGCACTGTTTTGAAAAAGGAATGGCATGCCCAGACCGTTGCCATTTTTTTTGGTATATGAATGGAATGAGGAAACATGAAATTCATTCAAATTGTGATATCTTCTTTGAGTGTGCTTGATATGCTGTGCAAATGTTTTAACACGTTTTGTCATGAGATTAATGGTGCACTTGATTTGGGCATGTGAGATATATCTTCCTTAAAACATGGATGTTACTTAAATGTGGAGAATCTCTAGACCATGATCACCTTCTTATCTAGCCTCTCTCCATAAATCAATAAAAAACAACTGTTTGCCCTTTATATCTCCTTCTAAAGAATCTTTATGCCTTGACAATGTCCAGGTCAAGGGAGCCATCGGTTGCCTACTCTTTCACAATGTTGTGTAATTACTAGTCATGAGCCGGGTACAATGGTGTTTTCATACGTTTCTTAAGAAGGGTGCTCATATGTAGTGGTACACTGTTTGCATCCCCCTCTTGGGACATTTTTTTTGGTGTCACCTAAATGAATTATAAAGCTGCCTTCTTCGGCCTCGTACAAAGGTGGTCATAGTTTCATGAGAAAGAATGTGAAATTTACTTGATCTTGCATTTTTTGACATCGTCATTATGCAAACTTCCTCTCCTTTGTCCTCATTCCCTCTTTGATTGCAAACCGTATCCTCCATCATTTCTTTCGAGAAAGGTGGCCACTTTGAAAATGCTAGAGGCATGTTGATCACGTGCATATGTTTCGTTGCTTGGTCTAAGAATGTAATGTTTGGGAATCCTACACTGACATGCACACAGTTTGTGACTTCACCCATCCCATTCTCTTACACCATTGTGGACTAATCTTGCATCATTGTAATTTGCACTACCTTAGTTCCGTCTCCTTGGATGTCATCAATTGTTTCATGTGGAAAACTTAAGTGGAAAGACAGGATTCTCCAAATGTTGATGTTGATGAGTGACAAAGGTGTTCTATAATTAATTTGAATGGAAAGAAAAATTAAATCCTCCATTCCTCAAGTGCCATGTATAGCTGGTCCGTGACAGACATGGGGTGTGCTAGTTACGATTCCCATACATGCTCTCCTTACACAACTATCCATTACTTCAACAATGGGAGTGCCTCTTCCCTTTTCATGTCTGTTGGTACCCTACTCTTTAAGTTCTAAAACTACTTCTCTTAGTGAGAATAGAGGGATAAAGGTGAGGATTGGCGCTGTGGATCTACTTAGGCATGAGGACAAGTTGTATGAGAGAAGAAAAGTAAGATATATCTCAAAGAGGTGAGGAGATGCACTTACAACAATAAAATATGAAGGATTGAAGTAGCAACACAATGGTGGAGATAAGGGGGTAGTTGCTTTCCAAAAAAGGAGCATCTATGATAGAGTGGGGGACACTAGATAAGGGGAAAGGCATAAAACCTTAGAGGAATAGTGGCAAAATAGTGGCAAACGTTTGGTTCCAAACTTGTTTGGTAATCGACCACCATGTTCCCTATGGCATAAAGAAGAGGAGGTGAAGGAGCAATGGTTGTAAAGGGTATTCAACAAATTCTCTCGTGAAATCATGTCAAAGGGGTTCAACAAATTAGAAATTTTTGTATTAGCTCGGAAAAGACAAATGGTTTTGCAATAGTTGGAGAAAATTCATAAGGGGCAAAGTGGCCCACACATGCTAAGGTAACCAAGATGGCTTGAAGGGCCGCATCAGGAGTTTTCGAAGGGATGTAGTCAAGAAAGTATTGTTCAACAACAAGAGTATAACATGAGGACATTTAGGCTAACGTTTGATGACATATATCAAATGGTGATGAGGAACGTACACTCACACAAATCGTTGCATGATTGCATGCTTTTTTTTGGCAGGGATACATCCGGCCCACTATCCGCAAGTCCTTGGCTATGAGAAGACTCACTACAATGGCCAAGCTAAATGGAAGATTGTGTCCTTTTCAAGTTTGCAAGGAGATGTTGAGTCTTCTCTAGAGGAGGATGGGTAGCAAGAGGAGTAAGATGAGATGGCATAAGTGTCACTAAGGAAGATATACTAGGCAAAGAACGAAGATGTAATGGCTAACACCATCATCGCGTAGTTTGACAACCTTTAGGAGTGGGGATTCCCAATCATAAACATAAACCATGCTTAAAATAGAGTTGAGCGAGCAGAAATCTTCTAGGAGATGCAAGCCAAAGGGTTCAAGCAACTCATTTTCCTCTCCCACTTTTGTATGTGAAGCCCTTACACTTTGTCTACAAGGGAGGGGCCTAGTCCTGTGTGATCTTATAGGAAAAGGAGGTTCAAGAGTTAGCCCTCATAAATCATTACCTCTATGCGCTTGCTCAACATCATGTACTTGAAAGTACATGGGTGGTGATGGTTCATTCGTTGCATGTGTTTGAACATGTAAACCATACATTCTTGTTGGGCTAGCAATGCAAGTAAGAGGTAGCTCTTGTGATACTTAAGGCACACTTGACTTTAAGGGGTATGGAAATAGAGCCTCATAGATGATAGTTTCATCTATTGATAAGTTCAGACGAGTCATTGGTTGGAATTACGTACTTGAAATAGGAGACGATGGTTTCATGACACTCAAGCCGTGTAGTCACAAGGCATGGTGACACTAGCATGGGCATTTTTTTAAAGGAATGCATGCCAATGAACTTTGGAGGGTGTCAATGTGGGCAATTTTGCTTCTTCTGAATGATGGTTTGAGACTTGCTTGCTTATGGGGATCCGTTGGTGTTCTCTTTGTACTTTTTTCTGGTGACAGGTTGGAAGTAAGAAGTGACGTTGACGCATGAGGGCTCCATGACATTGGTGGAGGTGGGTGGCAATCAAAGTTGTGTTGAAATGCATTTACTATGTTGGAAATGTGTTTCATCTTCTAGGGGTCAAATACCCATGGTAGCAGAATTAGAAATAGTCATGTTCACGCTAGGAAGGGCTCCAAACCTACGAGTAAAACGTGTTACAAAAGTGTTTGTATGTTTGGTTGGAGGCACGAGTAAAGGTTGGGAACCCCAAAGTCCAAGCATAAGTGGAGGATTTTTCTAAGGAACCTGAGCTAAGGGTCTTGATGTACATGAGGTTGTTCCGCACTTTGTCACTTATCGTTT
>SZWC01033588.1:3656-19402 GCA_023375785.1 Penium margaritaceum | reverse complement strand
AACGGACAACGACATGACGGTGGTGTTCACGCAGAAGAAGGCGGTCATCGCCAGGAACGAAGACATCAAGGTCCTCTACGCCAACAAAGATCTCGTGGCACAGGTTCCACGGGTTGAAGGACTCTACATACTGCAGACAGCGGCAGCAAAGAGCTCGGAAAAGGAGGGCCATGCGGGTGCAGCGGAGGCAGTGGTCTCGACACCCACGCAGGAGAGCACACCAACGAAAACTGAAAAAGCATCCTCTGCAGCAAAAGACAAAGATGCTGATCTGTGGCATATACGCTTTGGGCATGTGGAAAACAGCACACTCCAAGTCATCCAGCAACAACAGCTGGTCCGTGGCATGGATGGTTGCAAGAAGGATGCGGTTGGATGTGGCAGCCTGTGTGAACCTTGCCTCCAAGGCAAGACCAAGCGAACGCGCTTTGAGCGCAATGGTCGCCGCGCAGNTCATTCACACCGACGTGTGCGGACCCTTTCGCACGGCGTCAAATGGTGGTAGCAAGTATTTTCTGACCTTCATAGATGACCACAGCCGCAAGGTGTGGATCTTCTTCCTCAAAGCAAAGGGAGAGGTCAGAGAAAAGTTGCAGGAGTTTGTCGCCATGGTGGAGCGGCAGACCGGAAAGAAAGTCAAAGCGATGCGAAGCGACAACAGTGGAGAGTACGAGGCATGCAAGGGCTGGTTGAGGCAACATGGGATCAGCCACCAGCCCACAACACCTTACACGCCGCAGAGCAATGGTATTGCCGAACGGATGAATCAGACCAACCTCGGCATCGTGCGTAGCATGCTCTTTGATGCAAAGCTTCCACCGCGGTTCTGGGCGGAAGCGGCAAGAACGGCATGCTATCTCGTCAACCTGACTCCTGCGGCTGCTCTGGGCAGGCGCGGAAAGAAGAAGGGAAAGCAACAGATGACACCACAAGAAGTTTGGTCAGGGAAGAAGCCGGACGCATCACACCTGAAGGTATTTGGCTGCACCGCATGGGCAAAGGTCCAGGCTGGTGAGGGTGCCGGCAAGCTGGATTCAAGAGCATGAAAGTGTGTTATGGTGGGCTATGAGACGGCCCACAAGACATATCGCTTGTGGGACCTGGCAGGAAGAAGACTCATCACCAGCCGGGATGTAACCTTTGACGAGAGGAAACCAGGCAAGGAAGAGATGCTTGATCCCACGGAAGCTCCAAAACAGGGAGAGTGGTTGGTGTTGCTAGAGTCAGGAGATCAAGCTCCTGAAAACTGGCACGTGGTGCCAGTGCGGCAGGCCATGAAGAAGAGTGGTGTGCCAGGGGGAGCGGCTGCGCAGGCTGACGCAGCGGTGAGCTCCGACACAGAGTCAGAGACTTCCAAGGCCTCTGAGACTAGCTCGGAGGCCAGTGGCTCTTCAAAAGAGGAAAATTCAACTACAGGGCAGCCAACACCACAGGAGCAACAGCATGGCAAACATCCACCAGCAATGCAACGTCGCAGTACACGACAAAGAAAACAAACTCCAAAGTAAGACGCTGACACTGGAAGCTGGACTGGACTGAGCTGGTCCTGTTTGGCTCAGGGAGAGCCGCTCACTGTGGCTGAAGCGCTGGCAAGGCCCGATGCGGCCAAGTGGAAGGAGGCGGTGGACAGCGAGCTCACGTCCATCGAAGAAAATGGCACATGGGTGCTGGTGGACAGACCCGCTAACGCTCACGTGNGCCAGTGGCTCTTCAAAAGAGGAAAATTCAACTCCAGGGCAGCCAACACCACAGGAGCAACAGCATGGCAAACATCCACCAGCAATGCAACGTCGCAGTACACGACAAAGAAAACAAACTCCAAAGTAAGACGCTGACACTGGAAGCTGGACTGGACTGAGCTGGTCCTGTTTGGCTCAGGGAGAGCCGCTCACTGTGGCTGAAGCGCTGGCAAGGCCCGATGCGGCCAAGTGGAAGGAGGCGGTGGACAGCGAGCTCACGTCCATCGAAGAAAATGGCACATGGGTGCTGGTGGAAAGACCCGCTAACGCTCACGTGGTGGGCTCAAAGTGGGTGCTCAGGTTGAAGTGGAAGCAAGATGATAGCATCAACATGTACAAGGCAAGGGTCGTGGCGAAAGGGTTCTCACAGCGCGCAGGTTCTGAGTACGATGAGACCCTTGCACCGGTCGTCACGTTTGCCTCCATCAGGTCCCTGCTTGCTGTCGCTGCCGCCAAAGACCTTGAGATCCACCAGATGGATGTGAAGACAGCCTTCCTTCATGGGAAGCTGGACAAGGAGGTGCTAATGGAGGTACCGGAAGGTGTCAAAGCACCCGAGGGTAAGGTGTGCAAGCTGGTGAAGGCGTTGTACGGGATGAAACAGGCCCCATGGATCTGGTACAAGGAGATGGACAGCTTCATGGCTGAGATCTCCTTCGCACATTGCAAAAATGACCCTAGCATCTATGTGCGGGAAGACGAACGTGGCTTGCTACTTGTGGCGTTGTACGTGGATGATCTTATCATGTGTTCTTCCTCGCAGGAGGCCCTCACGGACCTCAAGAAAAATCTGGCCAGAAGATTTAAGATGAAGGACATGGGACCTCTCGAGTACTACCTCGGGATTGCTGTTCACCGCAACATCGAGCTCAACCAGACCAAGCACATCATGGACATCTTGAAGCGCTACAACATGGAGGACTGCAAGCCCGTCAGCACCCCCATGCCCTCCGACTGCAAGCTCTCCTCCTCCATGTCACCAAGCAACGAGGCAGACCGGCGGGAGATGCAAAACATTCCATACCAGTCNGGAAGCCTCATGTATGCAATGGTGGGAACACGACCTGACATTGCTTTTGCAGTGGGTCAGGTGAGCAGGTTTGTGGCCAACCCTGGGCCAGAACATTGGCAAGTCGTGAAGCGGATTTTTCGCTACCTCAAAAAGACTTGGCACGTCGGACTTCGGTTTGGAGGTTTAGAAGGATCAGAATTGCTGCGGCTGACATGCTACACCGACGCGGACTGGGGAGGAAGGATTGATGACAGGAAGTCCATCTCAGGGTTTGTTTGTCTTCTCAACGGTGGTGCAGTCTCATGGGCAAGCAGGAGGCAGGACTCCGTCTCGCTTTCTACTGCTGAGGCGGAGTACATTGCACTCTCCGAAGTTTGCAAGGAAACACAGTGGCTTCGCAGTTTGCTTGATGAGATCAAGGCACCACAAGAGGAGGCAACGGTCATCTGCATCGACAACCAAAGTGCCATGGCTATGGCAGAGGACGACATGATCTCCCGGCGTACAAAGCACATCGATATTCGGTACCACTACTCACGTGACCTTATCGCCAAGGGTGTCGTGGAACTGGAGCACGTCGCAACCAAGAAAATGCTTGCGGACTTCTTGACAAAGCCGCTAGACAGCGACTTGCATGTTGCAGGTGCTCGAGGAGTCGGCATGGTGGATGCAAGAGATGAGAACTAAAGACCAAGAAAACTGACATACACAAACACAACCTAGAGCTACACGTTCATGCCGAAGAAAACTACCACAGCAGGTGGCCTACGGTGCATGGGAGAGATTGTTGTTCTTCTATGCCCCATGGCCACTGCTATGGGTTGACGCACATGTTGGGCATGCACTGCTCCCTTGGAGTAAGTCCCCCAAACCTTGTTCGTGGTGAAAGTCCAAGCGAGACACCAGAAGTGTAGCACAACGGATAACATGTTGGACTTAGGGACAACAGGTCCTGCGATCGAGCCTTGATGTGCACAGGAGGTTTTTTTACCTTCTAGCATAGGGGAAGTTTCTTAGACATTTCTCCATGCATGAGGAGAGTGTGCCACTTGGCGGTCAGTGGATGCGCCAATTGGCGGACTGGTGAGGTGGTTTGGAGTGACCACCCCAAAAGTGTCACTGCCCACACACCTTAGAAGCCAGGCCTAGGACTATATGTACCAGGCGCATTCCTCATTCTAATTACACAATCAGGCCTTAGATGCTCCTCACAGAGTTGTCCAACTAAGGAACAGTATACAGAAGACACTGGTTGGTCTAAGCACCAGGAGTTAGTCCTTGACTAGCACCTCGCGCGAAAGTGACCACGTGTGAAGTGGACACAGTTGCTAGCATGTGATTCCCTAGGAACTGCTCAGTGTGGAACCGTGATCCTGAGGGTGATATCTTCTCCTAGCTGAAATGCTAGGAGCGGACGGCAGGTGCTATTGTGTCGGCCCTGTTTTCTAGTCCGATTGCCTCAGGCCGGTTGACACAGTGGACCGTGGATTCGCTTGGAGGGATACCTCTTCCATCGCAATGGGCAGTCTAGCTCCGGCTGCCTGATCTACAACCGTTTGTTCTGCTATGGGTGGGTGGCGCTGCTGGTCCGTCTCTGGCATGGCAAGCGGCATGCCCAACTGTTCGGTGGGTATTCCCTGCAGAGGCTGTCTCACACCCCTTTCTCCCTTTGCTGAAGGTGAGCATTCCACCGACATGCATCCCGGCTGCAGTTGGTGGCAGTGGGCAGCCTCCAAGGTTGGCATCCTGGAGACATATGGAGCCGGGGAGGTTTCCATCCCTGCTAGAGGCGCGGATGGCAGGTAATCCTCATCTACTGCCCATGGCGGCTGTCTCCCGCCGCGCCACTGGTAGACTGGTCCTTGGTGTGCCAGGGACCTCCCGGTCTCGGAGAGTCCGTCTACTGGCGGTGGCACATTGGAAAACCACCTGTGTTCCATAAAGTCGTTGGCCTGGAGCTGGTGGGCTCCGCGCACATCTTGGCTGTGTACGCTGTCCACCTCCACACGGTCTTGCAGCGCGTCCATGATACGCCACCAGTGTAGTTATTCCAGCCACTCAGTGACTCTTCGGTGCTGTACCAGTGGGTCCGTGCCCGGCGACAAACTGATGGGCGTGCGAGAGAGCGTAGGTGAGGTGTCTCCGCTGCCAGCCTGTGTGGCTGCACGCCGCGGCATAAAGTGTTGTACAGAAGAGTGCTGTGAATGCTGCTGGTGCCGCCTCCGCGTGTCCTGTTGCACGAAGCTGGCTGCTGACATGTATGACTAAATCTGAAAGCACGTGCAGTTCTGCTAGCAAAGAGCAAAGAACTGTCCACGCTCGCCGCACCATGACACTGATGCCCCCAATTTTGCCGCGCACTATTCTCCTCCCGCGTTTTCGGGTTCCGCACCCGGTCTGCTCCGCGACTCTCTGATTCCGCGCCTGATCTGTTCCACGATTCTCTGGTTCCGCGGTTCCGTGCACCACTCGTCCGCTGCTCCTCTGCTGCCTCTCCTGATCTTTCGCGGATGTTTCACACAACAGACATCCCGCGTGTGGGTAGTGCTCCGCGGCTCACTTCTTGCTGGCACAAGAGTCTGCCACCTCATGGCCTCTGACTCCTCTGCCTGTGGAACCCCGTTCCGTGGCTGTGCGCAAGACCGTGGCGTCGCCGGCAGCACCCTTCACCCCACCTGCGTTCCCTGTCAGTGAATACTCAGCGGAATCCGGGTTGGACCCAAGATTGGAGGTGGAGCGAGCAGTGAGATGCACACACTCGGAGGGGAAGAATTCGTCCTCCGCGGAATACCTCTGCGGAGAGCACTCTCCTGGCCCCTTGAGCAGCTACGAATCTCAGAAGGGAAGTGGGAGTGAAAGTATGAACCTGATTGACAACTGCACGGATCAATGAGACATGAGGTAGCAATCTCGTTCCGAACAAGTTGGGACTTGAGTCTCACAATTGGGAATCAGGCTTGTATTAAGTCAGATTGCACAAGGTTAGACAAAAGGTCAGCTCACTTCATCATCGAGATCCTAGTTTCCTCCGCTACATCACCACTTTTATATCCACCAAATCTAGCTCTCTATGTCTCCTTCTACCACGCTCTCTTTCCCTACCTTGGACTCCGCGCGGCGCGTCAGGCGCACCGCGGGTCTCGTCCTTCCACACATGTACCAGACTCCTTCTACATTTCTGTGCTCTACTAATGCTTCTTCCTCTACTCCGCGGCTTGGGTGCACACGGTCTTGTGTTCTTCCTTGAATATTCGTCTTTGCGCGGTGCCTCTTCCCGGTCCTCCTCCTTGATTACCGCTGCCCACCTTGAGCTCTCATTGGCCGAGCTCCTTCCCGTCATCCCGTTCTGCCGACGTGTGTCTTTGCACGTCCGACGCTCCCACTTCTCCGCGGCTCAGTTCATGTTCTCTTCCCACCGCGGATTCTCACCCTGCTGTCCCGCCCCTTCTTGGCTCCTACGCGGCCATTGCTTCCAATAGCCATAGGAAGGTCACCGTTGATTTTTGCTTCCTGCTGGTAACTTTCTCGCCTCTTTTCCTTCACCGATGCTGGATTCCGCACCACCCCACGCTCTACCGCAATCTTGTTGCGGGAGCTAGCATACCTTGCGCGTTCTCCAGTGCTCTGGGACCTCCCCTTCCTCCTCCTCCGCGGATCTCTGGCCGCGGCCACCCCTTTCCGCAGATTTGTGGGTTGCGGCGATTTCCTTCTGCGGATCCATCTTTTCCTTAGCGGAAATGCGGTGGATCTCCGCCTGAAAACACACTCACACACACTTACATGGACTTATACACACTTACATGTACTTACACGCACTTACACACACGTACACACACTTACACACACTGACACAAACTCACACGCACTTACACACACTTACATAAACTTACACACACTTACACGCACTCACACGAATGTACACAAACATATACATAATGACACACCCTTACACGCAATTATACGCACTTACACGTACTTACACATACTTACACGCACTTACACGCGCTTACACATACTTACACATACTCTCACATACTTACACGCACTTACACGTACTTTCACAAACTTACACGCACAAGGACACACTGGCACGCACTTACAAACACTTACACGTACTTACATACACTTACACGCACTTACACGCACTTACACACACTTAGACATACTTACACACACTTATACGCACTTACACAAACGTACACACACTTACATGTACTTACACACACTTCCACGTACTTACATGCACTTACACGCACTAACACGCACTTATACATACTTACACGCACTTACCTGTACCTACATGCACTTACACGTACTTACATGCACTTACACGCACTTACACAAACTTGCATGCACTTACATACACTTACACGTACTTACATGCACTTACACGCACTTACACGCATTTACACGCACTTACACGCACTTACACACACTTACACGCACTTACACAAACTGATACAACCTTACACGCACTTACACGTACTTACACATACCTCCACGTACTTACACACACTGACACACACTTACACGCACTTACACGCACTTACACATACTTACACGTACTTACATGCACGTACATGAACTCACCCATACTTACACACACGTACATGCACTTCCATGCATTTACACCTACTTACACACACTTACACGCACTTACACGTACTTACACACACTTACATGTACTTACACCCACTTACACTAACTTACACACACTTACACGCACTTACACGCACCGACATGCACTTATCGGCACATTCATGATGTTACACGTACTAACACAATCGTACATGCATTTGCATGCACTTACATGCACTTACACGCACTTAGATGCACTTACACGCCCTTACACACACTGACACATACTTACACGCACATACACGCACTTACGCACACTTACACGGACTTACATGAACATACACACACTTGCATGTACTTAAACAAAGTTATACGCACTTACACACACTTACACGTACTTATATGCACTCACACGTATTTACACGCACTTATACGTACTTACACACACTTACACACACTTATACACTCTTACACACACTTACTCGCACTGACGCAAACTCACACACACTTACATGCACTTATACAAACTTACACATACTTACATGTACTTACACGAACTTACACAAACTAGCAAGTACTTACACACACGTAGAGGCACTTACATGCACTTACAAGCACTTACACGCACTTACACAAATGTACACACACTTACACGCACTTACACAAACGTACACGTACTTACATGGCCTTACATGCGCATACACAGACTCACACACACTCACACGCAGTTACACGTACTTAAATGAACTTACACGCACTTACACGCACTTACAATCACTTACACGTACTTACGCACACTGACACGACCTCACACGCACTGTCACGCACTTACACAAACGTACACACACTTACACGTACTTACACGAACGTACACGAACTTACATGCACTTACATACACTTATACACACATACACGTACTTACACATACTTACACGCACTTACACGCATTTGCACACACTTACATGCACTTACACGCACTTACACACACTTACACGCACTTACACAACCTTATACGCACTAACAGAAACTTCCACGCACTTACATGCACCTACACGCACTTCCACGTTCTTACACGTACTTACACACACTAACATGAATTTACACATACTTACACGCACTTACACGTACATACACGCACTTACACGCACTTACATGCACTTACATGCATCTGCATGCACGTGCACACACTAACACACACTTTCACGCACTTACACGCACTTACATGCACTTACACGTACTTATACAAACTTACACATACTGACACGCACTTACATGAACTTACATGCACATAAACACACTATCACGTACTTACACGCACTTACACGCACTTATACATACTTACACGCACTTACATGCACTTACACGCACTTACACGCCCTTACACACACTTACACGCACTCACACACACTTATATACATTTACATGCACTTACACGCACTTATACACACTTCCACATACATACACATACTTAGAAGCACTTACACGCACTTGCACGTACTTACATGAACTTACACGCACTTACACGTACTTACACGTACTTATACAAACTTACACAAACGTACATGCATTAACACACACTTACACGAACATTCACGTACATACACACACTTACATGTACTGACACATACTCACACGCACTTACACGTACTTATACGCACTTACACGTACTTACACGCACTTACACGCACTGACAAGAACTCACACAAACTTACACGCACTTACACGCACTTACACGTACTTACACACACTGACACGCATGATACCCCCAATTTTGCCGCGCACAATGCTACTTCCGCGCTCTCTAACTCCGCGTTTGCTTCTGTTCTGTGATTTT
The DNA here is from genome assembly GCA_023375785.1 of Penium margaritaceum. Lineage (NCBI taxonomy): Eukaryota > Viridiplantae > Streptophyta > Zygnematophyceae > Desmidiales > Peniaceae > Penium > Penium margaritaceum. Next base: position 10,239 of record SZWC01033588.1, on the reverse strand, counting down.
GCCGTTCCGCGATTCTGCTGGTCACTCCTCCGCTACCTCTCCTAGACTTCCGCGGATGCTTCGCACCGTTTGGGTCCCAGTCGTAGGCAGTGCTCCGCGGCTCCCTCCTTACCAGCACGAGATTCCGCCACCTTGTGGCCTCGGACTCCTTCGCCCGCGGAACCCCGTTCCGCGGTCGTGTGCAAGGCCGCGGAGTCGCCAACAGTACTCCTTGCCCCACTCGTACTCCCTGGTGAGGACAGCACTCAGCGGTATCTTGGGATGCTTGCAGGAGGGGTGGATTGAGCAGTATGTTGCGCGCGCACCTAGAGGCTATGAATTCGTCCTCCGCGGAACAACTCCACGGAGAGCACGGTTGCAAGTTCCTCAACTGGTGCGGATCTTAGAGGGTGGAGCGTGGGTGTGAACCAAGACCAGCACTCGCGCGGATTGATGAGACAGAAGGACTGTTGAGCTCATGCGCCGGAAATAGACTTACATTAACTCAAGTCACAAGAGATCAGAAAAAGGGGAGGCAAGTTTGGTTATCGGCCGGATTCGACTAGTCCCTCCGCTACATTAGTACTTTATGTCCACCAAAACTAGCTCTCTAAGACACCTCCCATCACTCCTTCCCTTATTTCAGACTCTGCGCGGCGCGCTGCACGCACCGCGGGTCTCGTCCTTGACACATACACACACACTCTTCACCATTATACTTCCTTGTTCTGCCATTACATCTTCCTCTAGTCCGCGACTTGAACGCTCTCGGTCTTGTGTTCTTCCTTGAATCTTTGTCTTTGCGCGGTGCGTCCTCCCGGCCCTCTTGCTTGATTATCGTTGCCCATCTTGAGCTCTCATTGATTGAGCTTCCCTTTGACGTCTGGTCTTGCCGTCGTGCATCTCTGCACGTCCGCCGCTTCAGCTTTTCAGCGGCTCGACCTATGTTCCCTTCTCACCGCGGATTCTCGTCCTACTCTTCCTCCCTTTCCTGTTCTTCCGCGGCCATTTTGCCTCTTGGCGGCAAATTTTCCCGCATCTTCTCCCCGATTGCTTCTAGATTCTGCGCCACCCCACGCTGTACCGCAACTCTATCACGGGAGCCAACACGCCTTGCGCGTTCTCCGACACTCCGCGCTTCCCCTGTTATCCTCCTCCGCGGATCACTGGCCGCGGAAGCTTTGTTCCGCGGATCTGTGGATGGCGGTGATTTCTCCTCCGCGGATCCATCTTTTCCACGCGCTTACACAAACTTACACGCAGTTACACGACCTTACACGCACTTACACACTCTCAGACACACTCACACGCATTTACACGCACTTACACAAACTTACACGCAATTATACACACTTACACACACTTACACGCACTTACACGCACTGACACAAACTCACACGCACTTAAACGCACTTACACAAACTTACACACACTTACAAGCACTTACACGAACTTATACGAACCTACATACACTTACACGCACTTAAACACACTTACACGTACTTACACGCACTTACACGTACTTACACGCACTTACACACACTTACATGCACTTACACACACTTACACGTACTAACATGCTCTTACACAAACTTATACGCACTTACACGAACTTACACGTACTTACACGCACTTACACGCACATCCACGTACTTACACGAACTTACACGCATTAACATACACTTATACATACTTACACGCACTTACACACACTTGTATGAACTTATATGAATTTACACGCACTTACACGCACTTACACGCACTAACACGCACTTACACACACTTATACGTACTTACACGTACTTACACGCACTTACACAAACTTACACGCATTTACACACACTTCCACTAACCTACACGTACTTAAACGCACTTACACGCACTTGCATGTACTTACACAAACTTACACGTACTTACACACACTTACATGGACTTACACAAACGTACATGCATTAACATGCTCTGACACAAACGTAAACGCACATACATGCACTTACACGCACTTTAAAACTCTCACACGCACTTACACGCACTTACACGTATTTACATGCACTTACAGGCACTGACACGACTCACACAAAATTACACGCACGTATACGCACTTACACGCACTTACACGTACTGACACGCACTTACATGCACTTACTCGCACTTACACACACTTATACACACTTACACACACTTACATGCCCTTACATACACTTACATGTACTTACACACACTTACACGTATTTACATACACTTACATAAACTTACACACTCTGGCACGCATTAGCACACACTGGCACGCACTTACACACACTTACACACACTTACATGAACTTACACACACTTACACGTGCTTACATGTACGAATATGTACTAACATGCACTTACATATACTTACACGCACTTACACAAAGTTACACGCACTTACATGCACTTACATGCACTTACACATACTTAGACGCACTTGCATGCACTTGCATACACTTACACGCTCTTACACGCACTTACTCGCACTTACACGTACGTACACGCACTTACACATACTTCACATACACTTACACGTACTAAAACGTACTCACAATCACTTATACGCACTTACACGCACTTATACGTACTTACACGCACTTTCACACACTTACACGCACTTACACGTACTTAAGCGCACTTACACAAACTTGCACGCACTTACAGGCACTTACACGTACTTGCACGCACTTACACGTACCTACACGCATTTACATGCACTTCCACAAACTTACACACACTTACACGCTCTTACACACACTTTCATGCACTTACACACACGTACACGCATTTACACGCACTTACACACACTTACACAAACCTATATGCACTTACACGCACTTACACTCACTTGCACACACTGACACACACTTAGAGGTACTAACACGCACTAACACGCACTTACACGCACTTGCAAGCACTTACACGCAATTTCACACACTTACACGCACTTACACGCACTTACCAAACTTACACGCACTTACACACACTTACACGTGCTTACACACACTTACAGAAACGTACACGCACATACACAAATTTACACAAACTTACATACACTTACAAGTACTTACATGCACTTACACGCACTCACACATACATAGATGCACTTACACGTACTTACACGCACTTACACGCACTGACACGAACTCACACGCACTTACACGCACTTACACAAACTTACACAAAATTACATGAACTTACACGCACCTACACACACGTACACGTACTTACACGCACTTACACACAATTACACACACTTACACAAACATACATGCACTTACACGCACTTACACAAAATTACACGCACTTACACGCACTTGCACGCACTTGCACGCACTCACACGTACTCACATGCACTTACAAGCACTTACACGAACATAAATGCACTTACATGCACTTACATAAACTTACACACACTTACACGTACTGACACGCACTTACACGCACTAACACGCACTTACACGTTCTTACACGCACTTACACATACTTATACGCACTTACATGCACTTACACGCACTTAGATGAACTTACATGCACTTACACGTACTTACACGTACTTATACGTACTTACACGAACTTACATGCACGTATACGAACGTACACGCACCTACACACACTTACATGCACTTACGCGCACTTACACGCACTTACATGTACTTACACACACTTACACACACTTTCACGCACTTACACATACTTACATGTACTTACAGGACTGTACACGCACTTACACACACTTACACAAACTTACGTGCACTTACACACACTTACACGTACTCACACACACTTACACCCACTTACACGCACTTACACGCACTTACACACACTTACACGCACTTACACGCACAGATACAAATTCACACACACTTACACGCACTTACACGCACTTACACAAACTTACACGAACTTACATGTACTTACACGCACTTACACACACATACACGTACTTAAACGCACTTATGCGCACTTACACGCACTTACACAAATGTACACGCACTTATACGTACTTATACAAACTTACACGCACTTATACGCACTTACACGCACTTAAACACACTTATACATAATGAACCGCACTTACACACACTTACACGTACTTACACGTACTTACACGTACTTACACGCACTTATACGTACTTACATGCACTTGTATGCACTTGCATACACTTACACGCACTTATATGCACCTATATGCACTTACACACACTCACACACACTTTACACCACTTATATGCACTTAAACGCACTTATACTCACTTACACGCACTTACACGCACTTAAACGTACTTTCACGCACTTACACACACTTACACACACCTGCACGTACTTACAAGAACTTACACACACTTACACGTACTTACACGCACTTACACGTACTTACACGCACTTACACACATTTACATGCACTTACACAAACTTACATGCACTTCTACGCACGTACACGCACTTACATACACTTACACGTACTTACATGCACTTACACGTACTTACACGCACATACACGCACTTACACAAACTTATACGCACTTACACATACTTACACACACTTACACGTACTTGCACACACTTACACACACTTACACACTCTCACACGCGCTTACACAAACGTACACGTACTTACATGCACTTATACGCATTTACATGCACTTACACACACTTACACACACTTCCATACACATACACGTAGTTTCACGCACTTGCACACACTTGTACATGCTTACACAAACTTATATGCACATACACGCACTTACACGCACTTACACGGACTTACACAAACTTACACGCACTTAGATGCACTTACAAGCACTTACACGCACTTACATGCAATAACACGTACTTACACGTACTTACACACACTTACACCCACTCACATACACTTGCACATACTTACACGCACTTACACGCCCTTACACACACTTACATGAGCTTACATGCACTTACATGCACTGACACAAACTTACACGTACTTGCACACACTGGTATGCACTAGCACGCACTTACACACACTTCCTCACACTTACACGCACTTACACGCACTTACACATACTTACACGCACTTACATGCACTAACACACACTTACACATACTTACATGCACTTACACGAAGTTACACGCACTTACACACACTTACACGCACTTACACATACTTAGACGCACTTGCATGTACTTGCACACACTTACACACAATTACACACACTTACACGCACTTACACGCACTTATACGCACCTACACACACTTCACATACACTTACACGCACTTAAATGAACTTACACTCATACGTACTTACACGTACTTACACATACTTACACAAACTTACACGCACTTTCACGCACTTACACGCACTTACACACACTTACACGCACTTACACGGACGTACACACATTTACACACACTTACACAAACTTACACACACTTATACGCTCTTACACACACTTACATGCACTTACACGCATTTACATGCCCTTACACGTACTTACACGCACTTACACGAACGTATACACACTTACACGCACTTACACACACTTGCACGCACTTACATGCACTTACACTAACTCACACACAATTACATGTACTTATGCGCACTTAAATGCACTTACACACAATTACATGCACTTACACGCACTTATACACACTTACCAAACTTACACGCACTTATACACACTTACACGTACTTATACATGTTGGAGTAATGCTCCTCACCATGGCAGGAGTGACTCAAAAAAGGAACACCAAAAAGACAAGCCAAGGTGGCTTAGTGGTTAATGGTGTTCACCTATAGAGGCAGGGACCCAGGTTCAAGTCCCACAAGATGAAATTCTGCCCTGCCTCAAGGGAGGTGGAATATAGATGCCAGGAAGCTTGCTCAACCTCTAGAGTTCCTCTTTAAGTTTATAGAAGGCCAGGTGAGGGTCCAGGAAGGTGGCACACCTTCTAGAAGGTGTGACTCGTCCTACAAGGCATCTAGAGGTGTCTTGGTCTTCTGGACACCTTCACTCCTACTAGAAGCAAGCTGAGGAATCCAGGAAGGGGCAGAAGCTTCTAGAGGAGGGATGGGATGCCTTCCTAGGTGGGAAAAGGACAGCCTACCAAGGAGCACTCTAGAAGCCATAGAATCTGCTAGGAAGCTTCAAATCTGGCATGCTTTGGTGTTCTGGAAAGCTTAGATCAGTGGCTATAAAATTCCACTGCTTTTGAGCCTTGATCAAGTGTTAATTCTCATCCAAGTGAGGACAAAAACTATTGCCTCACTCTCTGACCAGATTTTTCCATCCTTGGAACGAGTTGCCTCCATGGTTTCAGTCTCTCCAAAAACAGTTGGTGGTGTGAAACAACCACTGCTAGGGACCCTCCAGGGTGCACACTCACCCTCAGGCCAACAAAGGGTTATGGGCCCACGCCTCTAAGGGGTTCAAAGCCAGCTTGATTTCACGCTCCCAACAGCAAGACATGGCAACTAGCGAGCAAGACAGCAGCCGCGCTGTCCTTAAGTTTTACTGGACAGGCTTTGCCTTGTGGAGGTGGCAGTTTGAGGTCTTTCTCGACGACAAGGGACTGCTTGAGCTCGTAAAAGGTGATGAGACTGCTCCA
>SZWC01033585.1:0-12653 GCA_023375785.1 Penium margaritaceum | reverse complement strand
GCATGTGTGACTGCGTGCATGCATTGCCTGTGTGCATTACGTGCGTGCATGTGTGCGTACGTGCGTGCGTGCGTGCGTGCGTGCGTGCGTGCGCGCGTGCGTGCGTGCGTGCGTGCGTGCGTGCGTGCGTGCATGCGTGCGTGTGTGCGTGCATGCATGCGTGCGTGCATGCGTGCGTGCGTGCGTGCGTGCGTGCGTGCGTGCATGCATGCGTGCATGCGTGCATGCGTGCATGCGTGCGTGCGTGCGAGCATGCGTGCGTGCGAGGATGCGTGCGTGCGTGTGCGCATGCGTGCATGAGTGCGTGCGTGCGTGTGCGCGTGCATGCGTGCGTGTGCGCGTGCATGCGTGCGTGTGTGGGTGGGTGTGTGCGTGCGTGCATGCGTGTGTGCGTACATGCATGCGAGCGCGCACACAAGCATAGTTGGGTTGGCAAGTGTAACTATCAGCCACCATGCATGCAACGGCTTCCGTGCATTCGAGCACGCAATCATGTGCAGACCTGTGAATGTTTTCACACACGAAGCCATGCATGCATGCATCACTGCATTGCACAGTGAGAACAAAAGGAGGCATGCACGTGTTACGTGTGACATGTGCATGCAGGCATGCACGCACGCACCAACCTGCAAGTTGCGCCGACAAGGCGTCGAACGTGGTGTCGGCCATCACGACTCGGACTCGGCTGTTCGGAAGCACTGTGTTGTCCGCGTTCACTTCGTCCACCGCGAATCTCACAACTGCCAAAGTGGGATGGGATGGGGAAGCGAGTGACAACGCTGACTCTCAGGATAACTTGAAGGACCAAACGACCAGCAGGAGAAGATTGTCTGAGGGAAAACGACGGACACGGCATCAGATTCAGGAACTGGCAACCTGAGACTGTTAGGGAAAACATCTGAATGCTTCCAGCTATTTACCCCGCAACGCATCCTGTTCTGGAGTTCCTTGACTGGGAAAAAAAAACAACCCTGCACATCACCTCTCCATCCACAAAAAAACCACATCCGTGGCCAAACTACACACCGTGTATTGGACATCCAGCTCAATAAGCGGCACCCAAAAATGATCTCCCTCTCTCAAAAGTCTTCGCCCTTGACTCTAGCTGCACAACAAAAATCAAGTCGACTCTCTCTCTCCTGCCTTCAAGCTCCACTCAGATCACTTTTGGTGACTCAGATCACTTTTGGTGACTCAGATCACTTTTGGTGACTCAGATCACTTTTGGTGACTCGAATCACTTTTGGTGACTCAGATCACTTTTGATGACTCAAATCACTTCTGGTGACTCAAATCACTTTTGGTGACTCGAATCACTTTTGGTGATTCGAATCACTGTTGGTGACGCAGATCACTTGTGGTGACTCAAGTCATCTTTGGTGACTCAAGTCACTTGTGGTGACTCAAGTCATCTTTGGTGACTCAAGTTACTTGTGGTGACTCAAGTCATCTTTGGTGACTCAAGTCACTTGTGGTGACTCAAGTCATCTTTGGTGACTCAAGTTACTTTTAGGCAAAGTAACTTGAGTCACCAAAGCGCAGTCTTTTGACAGTGTGTCAGGGTCTCATGGGAGCTCACCTGACTTTAGGGTTTCTGAATACGGCAACCTGCTCGAGTAAAGCAATCCTATCGTGAGAATGTCTCTGCTGCCGCAGTCGCTGTTGCTGCTGCTGCCGCTGCAGTTGCTGACCGTGGTAGAGTTGGTGCCGGTGCTTGTGTTGGTGATGCTGGCAGTGGTGCTACTGATGGTGCTGGCGGCAATGTTGGTTCTGCTCTTGCGGCCGACGTCGCCTCCGCCGCTGCTGTTGCTGCTGCTGCTGCTGCTGCTGCTGCTGCTGCTGCTGCTGCTGCTGCTGCTGCTGCTGCCGATTGTGCTACCGATGCTGCTGCTGTCGCCGCCGTTGAGACTGACGTTGCTGCTGTTCTGGAGGGGATTTTCTTGGCTGCTGTCCACGGTACTGCCGCTTGAGTTGCTTGCGGTGGTGGCGACGCCACTGCTGCTGCTGCTGCTGCTGCTGCTGATGCTGCTGCTGCTGCTGCTGCTGCTGCTGCTGCTGCTGCTGCTGCTGCTGCTACCGTTGCTGCTGCTGCTGTTGCTGCTACCAGCGTTCCCGGTCAAGCCGCCGCAGCTGCTGATCCTGCCACTACCGCTACTACCGCTGCCGCTGCTGTCGGCAGCAGTGGGAACGGCTGCAGAAGTTTCAACAGACCCAAACAGAGACTTCCTCGTTCGCAGCAGCACACGTGCGGATGACGCGGTGACGGCGACGTCTGCAGTGAACCGAGCACTTGCGCCTCCAAAGTTAGCAGCTGAGATCAGGTCGGAGGCTGACGCGGTGCTGACGTGGTCCGTGGCTACACACGAGAGGAGGAAAGGGAGAGTTGCGAGGAGGACGAGGCTGTGAATAATCAGTTTTCTCGGGGGACCGGTCAGAAGGTGGCCTGCCATCATAACCTACCCATCCATGCAGCTGAGATTCGCACGCGCGCTGCTGACGTCGGCTCACGTCACGTCGCACTGGGTGAGGGACGTCAAGGCGAGCGGTCGGGCGGACCCGAATCGTCGCGACTTCAACAGAAACGATGAGCCTGTGCAGGCGCATCTGAAAAGCGCTGACGCGACGAAACCCGGAGCAGCTCGGTTCCGTCGCAGGGGCACAAGCCCGACGGGCCAACGGTCGTGAAGGCCTCGCACCTGGATAATGGGCGGAGGGGGTGCGAACGTGGAGCGGAGGGTCGGGGAGATGAGGGGATAGGAGGAAGTGATGGTATGATCGGAGGCGGCGCTCTCTGTGTGCGAAGACCCAGGCGGAGCAGAAGCCTGTCGGGTAAAGCGTAGGCGTTGTTGAGCATTGCTGTAGACGACGATGGCGACGTGATAAACAGTCATGCTCGGCGGAGTGATCAGCTGCACGGCGGCAGCGAATCGTGCTGATCTTTGGTGTGCTTTGCAGTGGGGCGGCTGCAGGCCCAACGGCATGCACTCAGTCCAGCAGACGTTGGCTACGCAACAAAAGGAAGAGATCGCAACAGCAGCTGTCAGCGTCGTCTTCCATTTTTCGGGACAGATTGTCCCAGCTGTTACCTGCCGACAGTGATGGCGGTGACGGGCGGAGTCGATGCGAAGGCCGTCCATTTCCTGTGAGATGCGGGCCACATATCACGTCAGCCACATTGCTTGACCGACAGTGCGTTGCTCTAAGTTTCTCTCACGGGATGTCTTGGGAACGACGCGCGTGCGAGACAGAGAAGGCAGGGGGAATGTACGGAGTGTGTGAGATGTGATAAGTGGGTGACGTCGCACCGTGTGCATCTTCTGCGTGGGATGCAGGACCGACGCAAAAGGTAGTGTTTGATGAATTGCATCCTAACTCAAGCGGGCTTTTCTTTTAACTTGTTCCTATTGTGCGCAATTTGCAAGAAAGTCGAGTCCAGTATGACAGATGTTCTGCGGACTCGTCAAGAATCGCTTCTGGATCGCCCGTAGATCTATGGCCCAGCGGTCTTAGCGACATCTCGCCAAGCAGATCCAACGCCTTCAGACGCTCCATACCTGTCTAGTCCAGTCCATAATAGATGGTGCAGGCAACATCGTCGGGAATAGGCTGTGGTGACGAAAGCTCTCCGCTGGCGTGCGTGCTAAGTCGTAACCGATGGGAGCATTGCAACGACGGTGCTTAGGGTGCCTGCAGGGCCACACCGTTTCTGTGGGGCCCAACAACAGCAGCCCGAACATTTATGAACAAAGCCGACCCCGGGCGAACCTCCGAGTGGCGGGATTGGGAAGGGGAGATGAACTCAAACGAAAACTTTCAGCAGCTAAACCGCATACAAAAAGAGAAATACCGTCTTCTGATGCCTCGAAAGTCGGCAATGAGGAACATTGTTCGACACATTGTTTTCTGAAATAGAAGCAAATATCTAGATACCCCGGGTTCAGAAACCAAACTCACTAAACCCCCTGACGCAGAAACCTTCAACCCATCACCCCGCCTTTCATTTTTTGATATCCAAAAGCCCCGTCTTCACATTTTGTGGGGAAATAAGCCGCGCAATGGCCCGCGGGGTAGATTGTTTCATTACAAAATACCCCGACAAGAGGGATATATTGTAACTTCACAATATACCCCGTTTCCGTATTGAGTCGTCTAAGGTATTTTTAGCATTTTTCTGATTTCTCGGAACACGTCCTACAAAACAGATGGAAAAGCCTCTTATCGTCTGGTTTCGTCTTTGAATTGCTCGAGTGTTTGTTTTCAAAACCCCCCCTCCCCAAATGACGACGTGCACTGTATCCGCCGACCCCCCCCCCTTGCCCCCCCGCCTTTTGGGAGGTCTCATTTACTTCATAAAAATGTTTGATAACAATAACAATTTCATATTGAGAGATTACATTGAAGTCGCAAAATGGAAATGTCTGGACAATAACCATGTACCTGACGGGGTACCTTGTCACCCACACTGGCTGCGGAGCGTCTTGAATTCAAAGTTTTGAAGTCGGGGCTTATGGAGATCAAAAATCAAAGTTCGGGGCAGATGGATGTCAAAATCCATTGAACAAGGTGGATAGCATTTTCGAAAATCCAGAACGGGGTACCTCGTAACGTTGCTGTTCAGTAATAATCTGTACGAAAACAAAAACAAGGAAACAAATGCCCAAGTGATGATCTGAGAACCATAAACTAAACAATAATGCAATAACTATCATTCATGATTGGTTGAAAAAATAAAACTTAAGTCATGTATAAAATGTACTATTGCACCTCATGTACTCATGATGTGCCATTACAAAAAATGAGTGTTTCAATTGCAAAACCTATAAATTACATTATAATTCCCCAAATGTATATGCACGAGATCAAATAACTAGGCCTATCCAATCCACCATTTCAATAAATTATACCACCATTAACAACTCTGCAAGTTTTAATATTCACATTCTCTTCTGTATACAAGCACAAGAGACTTTGAGCATTAAAAAGGGAACATTTGTTTTTTCATAACCAAATTCGTCGAAATCTGATCAATCGGCTTTCATCCAAAAACTTCTTACCAAATCAGTCACCCACACCTAAGATCAAACCATGTTCAAACCAAATCTCAATATGCACCCATTTTTTAGACATTAATTCTTCCATAAAAACCTGTACCGCCATTAGATATGGTGTTCAACAAGTATCCTTTCAACCCCTTCAAGCATAAAATGAAATGTTTTAATCCATTGCAATCCCTCCCTTGAAAAATCACAAACCCTTTAAGGAGGGTGTCGTGAAAAACAAAAACATATTGAAAGTAATGCATAGTGCACCTGATTGTGTCTCCACAGAAAAACGACGTTGTTTTTGTCAATAGAATAGAAGCTAAAGTACCTGTACCTCCTCATAGTAAGATTTCTATCTTACTCACTATTGACCAAAACTTTGTGACATTTTCCTTAATTTGTATACGCGAAGAACGTAAATGATGAGAAAGCATGCCCACAAGGAAGTGCATAGCCTCAGGTATCTACATTGTGTTAATGATGAAGATAGACAAATTCAAACTTAAAACATTTACTTATATCTAAATTATTCTCTTTGTATCATATCTCCATGCATTGATTTTGGGACTCCATATCACCCACCTACGAGAACTTTATTCTAATGTTCATAAGTGAATAAATCAACATTCTATGTCAAAATGTTAAAAACATTCCAAGGCAAAGAAAAGTAAATTCCTGAGATAGTTTCTTCAAAACAAAATTTCACCACATACACAAAGGAAATTTCTTAAAAGAAGACGCTTTGCAAAGGAATTCATTAATGTCTTGTAACCATTCGATGTTGAAAAATGCAACCTTCAATGTACAACAATGTGTCCTTCAACTTCCTTTTATGTGTCCATCAATGAAATAACTTTTATTACTTCAATTTAATCAATGGAAACAATAAAATCTAAGAAAATACCATTAGCATCCAATAAGAGGAACAATCTCCTAAAGGGTGATGAACTTTCCAAAACATAGGTCAAATTATAGTAATAACCCTAGGAATCCTCGAGCATATGTGAGTTTTAGTTATTCCAAAATCACAAAGCAAGCATTTTCAACTCTACTTAAGGACAATATAAAGTTCCTACTTCAAGACAAAATGTTACAGTACTTTCAAGTCCATTGAACGACACACATTTGCATACCAACTTTGTGGAGGATGAAACAACCTCGTAGAGGCTAGAAACCTCTTGAGGCAAGTAGTTGTACGAAGACCATTTGCTATAAAACGATGATGGAAACGAGGGTGATTGTCACTTTTTGCATACAATACATCTAAAGTTTATCAACACGATTTTTCATATCCTCAAAAATACTTCTTGTTTTCCATGAAAGAATAAACTCAAAATATCTTTTTCAACAATTTTTCATCGTGGAAAACCACAACATAACCAATGCCCTCTTCTTTACATTTATGGTTAATCAACTCTAAAATATACACTCTTCATGAGGTGTACATGTCAAATGTATGCATCCAACGTATCATGGTACATTCGTGGAAGTCACAACACAATTTAATTTTCCATGTGTCTTCATAATTATAAAAGTGTATTTTTCTGCTTCAACACATGAATGTTCCTGGAAGGATTGAAATAAACTCATCAACATTGAGTAAAAAACAAGGATTTGGTGTTTCATAGCTCCATTCACAGTTTGGTGAAGGAGACATACATTTCTACTTCAACTTGAAACCTATTATTAGTGAAAGAAATGAACACCTATTTTTGGACATGTAACTTGGTGGAAGTTAAATCAAAACTCACATTCGAGGGTTTTGGGTTTCATTTTTTCCAAATACACTTGTGTATCTTTCAGCACGTGCACCCCATACAGACCCACATACACTCTCCCAAGACATTTGCGGCACTTGGGGGGGGGGGGTGTGGGATGGATTCGACGGATATCGGGAGACCCTCCCCCCTCCCCTTCCGCAAAAGGTAAAAGTGTTTCAAGCTCATGTACGATGTAGTGTACAAGAGGAGTGTATAGAAATGTACACAAGTGTATTACACTCAGAGATGTTTTGTAGAAATAACGTTTGTGAATACACTTGTGTATTCTTCAGCACTTGTACCACATACACTTCCACATACACTCCCTCAATAAACATTTGTTGTTGTGGGGGGGGGGTGGGAGATGGGTTTGACAGATATTGATAGACCTCCCCCCCTAAAAGATAAAAGTGTATCAGGCCAGTGTACTAGGCACTCAATGAGAGGGGTGTATAGAAAAATACACAAGGGTATTACGCTAAGAGATGTTCTGTGGAAACAACATTTACGAATACAGTTGTGCATTTTGTAGCACGTGCACCACATACACTCCCAAATATACTCCCCAAATACAGTTTCGATGCTAAGGAGGGGGGAGGGTGGGATCGACGGATATAGAGCGACCCTCCCCCCCCCCCCAAGATGAGAGTGTAACCAGCCCGTGTATTGGGGAGTGTATGAGAGGGGTGTAAGGAAAAAAACATGATTGTATCCGTCTACCAGATGTTTCATAGAAAACAACCATAGAAATAACCCTTGTGTATTTTTCAGCACTTATACTACATGCACTGCCATATACACTTCCCGAATACACTTTTGGTGTTGGGGAGGGGGGATGGGTTTTGATACATATTGAGGGACCCCTCCCCGCCCCCCAAGGTGAAAGTGAATCAGGCTAGTGTATTGAGCAGTGTATGAGAGGGATGTATAGAAACATACACAAGTGTATTACGTCAAGACATGTTTTGTAGACATAACATTTCTTAATACACATGTATTACTTAGCATGTGCACCACATACGCTACTAGATACACTCCCCAAATACACTTTTCGTATTTGGAAGGGGGGGTGAGAGATGGGTTTGTCGGATATCAAGAACCCCCCCCCCCTCTTCCAAAAGGTAAGGGTGTATCAGGCACGTGTCTTCCTAATGTATGAGAGGGGTGTAAGGAAAAAACACAAAAATGTATTACGCTTAGAGATNTTTCTTAATACACATGTATTACTTAGCATGTGCACCACATACGCTACTAGATACACTCCCCAAATACACTTTTCGTATTTGGAAGGGGGGGTGAGAGATGGGTTTGTCGGATATCAAGAACCCCCCCCCCCTCTTCCAAAAGGTAAGGGTGTATCAGGCACGTGTCTTCCTAATGTATGAGAGGGGTGTAAGGAAAAAACACAAAAATGTATTACGCTTAGAGATGTTTTGTGGAAATGACATTTGCAAAACCATTTGTGCATTTTTTAGCACGGGGACCACATACACTCCCATATCAACTCCCTCAAAACACTTTTGGTGTTGAGGGGAGGTGGGGATTGGGTTCGACGGATATCAAGAAATCCCCCTCCCAAAAAGGTATTAGTGTATCAAGCTAGTGTAAAGGGAAGTGTATGAGAGGCATGTATAAAAAAATACACAACTGTATTATGCTATGAGGTGTTTTTTCGAAATATCCTTTAAGAATACAGTTGTGTATTTTCTTGCACGTGCACCACATACACTCCCACATACAAACCCTCAATACACTTTCGTTGTTTGGGAAGGGGGGATGGGGGATGGGTTTGAAGACTATTGAGTGGCCCTCTTCCCCTCCCCCACAAAAGGTAAAAGTGTATCCAGCCCATGTATTGGGCAGTGTATGAGAGGGGTGTATAGGAAAAAACATGTGTGTACTACGCTAAGAGATGTTTCGTAGAAGTAATATCTATGAATGCGCTTGTGCATTTTTCAGCACATGTACCACAAACACTCCCACATCCACTCCCCAAATACACTTTTTGTGTTGGGGTGGTTGGGGGTGGGGGATGGGATCGATGAATATTGAGAGACCCCCCCTCCCTCTCCAAAAAATTAAAATTCTATCAGTCTAGTGTTTATGGCAGTGTATGAGAAGGGTGCACAGAAAAGTACACAATTATATCCTTCTAAGAGATGTTTCATAGAAATAACATTGCCAAATACACTTTTGTGTTCTCCAGCAAGTACACCACATACACTCCCACGCACACTCCCTTAATACAATTTTAGTGTTTGGGGGAGGGGGATCTCTCAATAGGTATCAAAATATTGCCTCCACTTTAGAAATGATATCAATGACTCTCATTTCCATAGTAACACAATACATTCCCAATGTGTCTAGATGGAAATGTTAACAGACAATATGTAGCTTAATTATCTCTTAAAAGAACTAGAATAGAAAAAAAAGATTGGAAATTATTTTCATTCAGTATGTTTGATTCTTGCTCCATCAAAAATCGTATGAAAAATACTTCCGTAGTGTACACACATGTATGTGTGGACAAACGTATGCTTGGATTTACCTAACCTTCTGGGAAACTACACATGTACGCTTGTGCCATAAACATATTACACAATGTACAAAAACGACATGACTAACAAAACCCCCATCTTTAGTAATAAAATTACTATACAAGCATCAAGGAACAAAAACCTTGCTACCACAATCAATCCCTTCGCCAATGACAAACTTTACATGATATCAAAGCAAAGGTGGTGCTTACAGCAAGAAGAAAAGGATAATTGGGCCATAAACTAAGGCATGGTAATACCATCACGTTAAAATCTTAAGGAAGAGGTTTCATCCATCATCATTCAACTGTTTAACGTGAAATTTCTTACGGATATACACCCTAAGAATGTCAAAATAATCAATCAGCCGGGAGCACCATGGAGGGGAAGTTCATAACGAAACATTTTTTCATACTTGATCATCATTATCTTAAACATGGACTTTTCAGAGCCAAACATTAAAGATGTCATGTCGTGAACAACGTACAATAATAAGTAGTAAAGGAAAAATCCTAACTAGGAAAGAAATTATTCTGAACCAAATAGGAAGTAGCAACATGTAAGGTTGAGCACTTATGCCCAAACTTTGCTTTCACCAAAGCACAGGATTCTACTCATATGTGAGGTATGGTGAATTGATCCATTTCATTTACAAAACCTAAGGTGTTTACCTTGAATGTACTCTTTGACAAGGGAGACGTTAACCAATCCTTTCACTCTTTCTATAATAAATGAAAAAAGTGCACTTTTGTCCTATATCACTTGGAAGAACTCTTTATAAGAAGGAATGCAGTGTGTGGGGTTAGTGCATGTGGCAATTCCACTCAGGAATCATACAGTAGTAATCTTGGTGCAAACTTATTGCACTCATTTATCTCATATGTCAAAGAAAATCTTGACTTTTGTCCTACATGGAAAATCAAATCTCTTTTTGCAAAGCATCTTTGTGCGTGAGGCTAGTGTATCTAACAAATGTGCTCAATTATCATATAAACTTACAATAAGTGCACATTCAGTGTGCTCACTTGTCTAATATGTCCTTGCAGACCTTCTCTTTTGTCTTATATGGCCAAAATTTTCTCCTCTCAAGAAGGAATCCTATAAGTGGACCTAAAGTATGTTGCGAGTGCGCTTTGTTTTCATAACGTTAACCAAACAATTTTTTTTCCCTTGCAATTTGGATCCTCCACTTTTACAACAAAATGTGGCATCCTCGTTCGATGGTCACTTAGCACATCTTTCCACGTCCTACTTGACAGCGAACTACTCAAAGATCATCGTTTACCTAAAAGGTTCACCTATTTTGTCGCTCCAATACTCGTAGGATGGTTTGGAGAGACCCTCGTAGTATAGAAGGGTTGTGTATGTGATGAGTGCAATTGAAAGGGGTTGCAAAAGTGCACTTATCATGCACTTAATGTGTGACCAATATAAGTCGTAGTGAACTTTTGTGATGGTAAAGTGTCTCCTTTTACACACCAAACCATCGTCATTTGTGATGGGATGAAACCTACAAGGAAGGTTAAACCTAAGGAATGTGAAGTTTGAAACTCGGCTTGCCTGTTATGAAAGGGCCTCGAATTGTCGATGGCCACATCGCAATCGAGATGTAGGGTGAGTGAGATGTGATTCTATTTGGGGAATTGTTTTCCCAGGATCACATGTTTAAGCATGTCAAACATAAAATGATACAAATGGGGGGATAATGTAAATCAAAATCATCATGGAAAAAGTTTGGATTTATGGCAAGCATTAACATGGAAAACAACTTCATGGTACTAGTGGGATTGAGATGAAGTTGTCATAGGTATTTTGACTTTTGAATGATCGCACGTCCAGCCACATTGACTCGCATCACTAAATCTAAGAACGTATTCCATTTTTCTCGTATCATCTCACAATAAAGACCGTGGTCACGGGGCTAACCAATACAACAAAACGTTATTGACAACATTGTGTCCATGGACCTCACCGGTGTCTAGTAATGATGGGCTCGAGTCGTTCTTTGCTTGGTTCCCTATTGTGCACAAAATACAGTTGTCAATTCTTGGCCAACTATACAGAAAATACCATGAACTCTTGCATCCAAAAAACACATTGTCGATTCGCATAACTAGGTGAACCTTTCGGTTGATGGATTTCATCCCATCATTCTCTGGATCAGATGAGACTATTCATTTTATTAAAAATTCTCTATATCACCTCTTTGATGAAACATCATTGATACACATCCATTAGCCTCATCTCATCTTATCGTGCCCACCCCTTTTGTCGCTCGCTGATTCTCTTGAAATGCCGAGTCGAAATTGTGCCTCCTTAGGTCATCGAAGTTTACATCGACATAAAACTTGAAGATTAAATGTTGTAGAAAAAAATGATTCATAATCATTCATAGTCAAGGATTACAAGAACTACCTATAGTCCTTGCTCCAGATTCAATTGAAGATATCCTTACATAATGGTGTTTCTCTGAGAATTTGAACATTCAAAGGTTTGATGGAACGATCACAAACCTGAGGAAACATTACATGTGAGGACATATGCACATAGTGTATGATATGTGCACTTTCATACATAAATCAAGCCCGTGGGCCCATATGCAATTGGCCTCGTAGTATGGATGATCCTTAGAACCTACGTTGAAGAAAAACGGTATGATATTCTTGTTGACAATCACTCATGTGTGCACGCCAACTATGAGTTGAGATAAATCCATCAATAAGTGAGCTCGGTAGAAACATTCAAGTACGATACTGAACAAAAAGGCCTAAGTACATTTTGACATGTGTACTTCTTGATTTCCCTTGAATTTGGTCTGCTCAAAAACAAAGTATACATAAAGTGACAAAACTGAGAAAACGTTTCAATCATTTATTTTAGATATCATATGTCTAAACCCTTATAAAGGGATGTTAGATATGGAGATAATCAAGAAGATAGATGGATATAGAGAGATATTGAAAGAGAGGTAAAAACAATAGGGAAAAATTGAAGGATATATAGGGAGAGAAATAGAGACAAATAGATAGAGAGATAATATTAGAGATAGGGAGAGAAACAAAGGGGGAGAGAGAAAACAATAAAGATAGAAAGACAGGGAGGGGAGTGAAAAAGAATGGAAGGGGGAGGCATTGAGAAAATAGAGAAAGAGATAAATGAATGAAGGTTTTGAAAAATGAGAGAGATATTGGGAAAGAGGAGAGATAAAGATAGAGTGGAAGAGTGGGACACACACACACACACACACACACACACACACACACACACACACACACACACACACACACACAGAGAGAGAGAGAGAGAGAGAGAAA
>SZWC01033584.1:0-19407 GCA_023375785.1 Penium margaritaceum | reverse complement strand
CTCTCTCTCTCTCTCTCTCTCTCTCTCTCTCTCTCTCTCTCTCTCTCTCTCTCTCAAACACACACACACACACACACACACACACACTTTCACACATGCACACACACACACACATTTTGTTTGTGAGGAAAGAACTATGAAATTTTAATTCAATTGAAAGAAAGATGGTCCTGTCCAAAGTTTTATCCTGGAATCTATTGGAAAACAAACACCAACACAAAGACCCATTGCAAACAATACACGTGAAAATAAATTTTTTCCATGAAATTTCAAGAAGAAGAAGAATACTTTAGCATCATAATTCAACATATGAAATGCTAATATGCATCGATATATTTGAAATTTGGCATTTCTAATCTCCTAAAAATGATTCCAATGTAAAAATGATTCATGAAACATAATTCAAAGATCATTTGTTTCATTCATATTTTTTTAAAATGATGATGTGTACATGTTTGGTACAAATCTAATGATCATGTTTGTAAAAGCTTTCTTGTGTGATCCTTTTCGTTTTAAAACTTCATATTCTCTTCATCTTTGTTTCGGACATACTTGGAAGGAAAAAAATTACCATATGTATTTGATGTTAAACAAAAAAAGCCATCGTTGTCTTGATTTTACAAAATTCATGGCAAATATGAAGAAATAAATTTCTGAATTCATTTAAGAATTGATTAAAAAAAGGAATAAAAATAATAAAACTACCATTTTATTTAAAAATATACTTTATATTTACTACGAACATTTTTTAAAAATGTGAAATATTCCAATTAAGAAATAATATGCATGCATATAATTTCTGAATAAAATTATTACGTTATAGATTTAATGGAATGCCTTTTTAGGCATTATTCTAAACGTTCCTAAAATTCCCTGGTATCACAACCTTAATCTATATGTTTTGTGCATGACTTCTTCTGTGAATTTTTATTGTAATATATTTCATACTGTAATTTGAAGAAAAATCTCCTACAAGATAAGGAAAACGTTTATCAATGAACTATCAGAGTTTGAGGTATAGTTAGCATAAAGCTATCAACTTCTACATCCTCCATGGTGAAAGTCTTTGAAAACAAAAACCTAGAAGTTGACATAATCCTAACTATGTTGTTATTTTTGGAAAAAGATGAAATTTTCATTGAACTCTGGGACTCCATCACTAGAAAAGGAGTAATGTCCCTTTTTCTCTGAAATGGAATTTTCACATAATTGTGGACGAACTCATGTCACTGACATCATTTCACGCACTTTTGACTATCATTTTCCATGCAATGTTCACCCATCGAGTCATAATAAATAGAACGTGTTGCCTTCAAATTAGTGCACTTACCACAGTTTGTCGATCTCAGCAAATCCCAAGAAGTAACCATTGTACTTTTCTACCACCGCATTACAAGGTCTAAGATCATTCAGGATCCATATAAGAAACTTATCCCCTCTCTAGAGCATTTATAACCCTCACTGACAATTATCCTTATCCCTTGTCCAATGTTGTCTGTACACACATGTACATGTCATGTGCTTTAATTTGTATCCTACACTTACTAAGTGAGGGGGTGTAATCGTTTTGACATTGATAATTCATTGAAGGGGATATCATATTCAATTACAGACCAATGTTTACATCATCCATGACTAATGATGCATAGAACCTCATAAAATTACAAATTCATCTAGTGCATACTATGTACAAGTAACATGATGCAAGTTCTCTAAGATAAGGATGGCGTGCCATCAAAACAAGGGTATTCAACTTTCCATGACATGGTCATGACCTGAGCTTAGTCCTCAAATAATCACATTTGCCTTTGAACGGTGTAGCACAATGAGATGTGTGGTTGTTGTAGAACACTTCCTTTCACCAAACTACTTTTTTTTTATAGAATTGGTGTCCTCATTTTTATCCACAAACATTAGATGAAATTGTCAGATTTCTCAATTTTCACAAAATCATTTTGATTATACATCCGTCCAAGTCATAACTTGACGTTGTGATATACACGTCAATAATGAGTGGATAATGTGTTTGTGCATGTTTTGCACATTTTCCATAAATGTCGTGTACCTAGTTTCACTTTGCTAAAGGATAATGGTATGAGTCATATACCATGACTCATTGAAAAAGAGTGTTGTCTTCAGAACTTGGTCAAGCGCACTGACCTCGTTTGACAGTGCAAGACGTGCATGTTTTTGAACTGGTGCTCAACCGACAAGGAACTTCTAGCAAGTTTTATGTATGGATTTAGGGGTGATCATTCAGGTTTATCATTGTCTTAATTTGAGGAAATTGTCGTTGTCATATAGTACATTTACCTGTATATCTTTTGTTTGTGCATTTTTTGTAAGTATCCTTCCAAACTACTATCTACAATGGTAAAAATGTTTAACTTAAAAAGGTCGTCACTATTGGCGACAATTGATATTGCTGTATTTTATTATGTTTGGGAATACATCTGATAGTAACAATCTTGTGTGATTTCTACTAGTCATGCCTATCGGTTTTCCATTTGAAGAACTCGCCATTATAACCATCTTTGACTTCCTCAAGATGCCTTGCAAATGTCTTAGAACATGCATCATGTGCTTAAAGTAACGAGCCTGATGTACTTGCACCTAGAACAACTTAGCTCGTGGTTGATACACTTTTGTTTGGTGGTCTATCACAAGCTACCATGACAAGTCAACGAGTTAGCTAGTTCCTGCTATTTGATGCAACGAGGTGTGATTAGCACCCATGTTATCAGTACAATTTGCATCATATATATTGTCAACACTAGCACAACTAGTCAAATTGGACGGCATGGCAATAGTGCGTTTGTCATTCGCATTAGCGATGCATTATGCCCTCATGAAACACTGTAACCCAGATCGCTTTTCAATAGTACAATCAGTGTATATGAAAACAATGCATTCGCCACTCGTGTCATCAATTTGACAAAAACATCCGTCGACCATGCATTCAACATCACAAAAAACTTGTCTTTGGCACACGCGTGAAGGTTACCATTGTATTTTCCATGTTGGTCATTTTCTAGGTGCCATATGCACATGTCAATCGACCATCATGCGTGGATTATCACCATCACGTGTGTGTTGACCGCAATCGGAACGCACCTTCTCATTTTGAAAACAATAACTTGCCAATGAGAGACCCATCATCCTTGATGCAATCAACATCCACATGGATACAAAATATGTGTTTGTTTTGGTCACACCTTCGTGAACCATAAACATTATGTTCGACACTAACATCACAAATACATTTAGCATTCATGACTTTTGGCAACACAAACTTTCATAGTGGTATATTTACCACTGACAAAAGATTCCAACCCACACATGTGTTGATTCAAGTAGTGCAATTGGCACGTACAAAACATTTGTGGCTGTCACTTGTGTCAATGTATATTCGACACTTGTTTTGTGCTTTTGGCGCATTATGCATCTCTACAACAAGTGAACGTGTCATGAGGTGGACACACCATGAAGGTTGTCGTAGACAGTTAATGCGGAAATTCATCTCAATGTATATCAACATTCTAGTTTTGAAACCCTGTATACGCAGTAGTGGCCCTTTTGCAAAAACATAAATATGCGTGCATGTACCACCTATGTTGAGCCATGTTCTGAATTTTAACAATTACACAATGGTTTTTATATTCAAGAAGTACCTCATACTTTGATTTTGCTTCCATTCTTCCTTTATTCAAGTAATCAAAGACGTTGAAATGCATATGTTTTCCCCTTTTTTCGAAATAAATATAGAGAAATGCAAGATATCTTTGCTTTTTCCGCACAAATCCATGGCCAACATGACCCCACACTCAATTTCGACCACAAACTTTGTTGGTGTTTGAAACATTTTTCAAAACAGTTAGCATGACATTCCTCATCTTGAGGTTTCATGAAGATTAAGCAGCTGATTGGCACGTTGATAGACTTTTTCTACCTTGATGGTTGGAATCTTCCATGCGTTACGCGGTTTTGTATTGGAAAAATAATTATCTCTCCCCTTTCTCACATTTTGGTAAATACATTTTATTTTGAAATTTTGAAAATATAATGAATCTGAAACTGATCTTTGTGACTCTTTTCATGGCTATACGAATTGGTTCCCATGTAAAATACAGTCCTCTTTCTACACGTTAACCTAGAGTGTTTGAACGATAAGGTAAAAAAATGTATGAGTGTCAAACTTGGATTCTGTTGGTCATTCTCTAACAGATTGCACACATCTTCCTTGGTTGGCTAAGCTTCTTATACGACGGCAAGGCATTCCGGAACTGTCACCTCAATGTGAGGGGAGGAGAGATAAGAAAAATCCTCCCCCTTTACAATCTCCCCACTTGGGGGTGGGGCAGAGGAACCCACCACTCTGCCTTCCTTATGTTGTAGCTTGCACCAGAAAAAAAGCAAGGGAGTGTTACTCCTTTTCTCCTCCATTAGCATGCACAGCTCTGTGGAAACAGGGTTCCCTCATCCTCTTTTCCCTCATTGGTGCCATTGGCACCATGAGAGGGGGTGGGGGCGATAGGGGCTCATCCTCTCCTTTCCCGTGGTGCACCGGCAATGCCATTGACGAAGAGGAAGAGGTAGCACGGGTCTCTCCTCTCCCTTGACATTGTCGACATCATGAGCGAGGGGGAGAGGGCGAGGCTCACCATCTCATCAACCGTATGGGTACCGTTGGCACCATTAACAGGGGGGAGCCCTCGCGTCTCCCCTTAGAATACTGCCAGCATCATGAGGAAGGCACAGAAGGCATGGGCCTCTCCTTCCCCTTCTCACCGTCATCACCATGAATGAAGGGGAGAGGATAATGCTAACCCTCTCCTCTCCCCTTTCGGAACTTCCGGTGCCATGGACTATTGCTGGGGAGAAGGGGAAACTGGTTCATGCCTCATCCCCTTGGACATTGCTTGCTTCATAAATGAGAGGGAGAGGGATACTTGAGCTTTCCCTTCCCTTGGTTGCTATCGGAACCATTAGCGGGGAGGAGGGGGAGGGTTTCCTTGTCCTGTCCCTGTGAAACATGATGAGATAGAGGGGCCTCCCTTTCCCTCCCTTTTGTGGTATCGCCCCTCTCATGTGAGAGGAGAGAGGAGGGAGTTCATGCCCTTACTCTCTTCATGTTGTCTCCCTAATGAGGCCGACAGGGCTCTTACCATCCCGTTATAGACGGACTGGCCACGTTTGTTCTCCCGGGCTTCCATCCTCAAGAAACGTTATACAATTTTTTTTTGTCCATTTCGGGTCAAGTTGCCACGTCAAGCCTTTGGCACATAGCTTTGGTGTTCAAGCGGGATATGTCGAGTCTCGTCCATGGTGTGTTTCTTAACTCCCATTGATCGGACACGTTCCGTCTCTATCTTTGGTTTCTCTCCATGCAATGTTCAAATTGACGGTTGATGTGTACTTTCACACCGGTCAAATAGACACATGGAAAAAAGGATAAGGATTTGATTTGTGGAAACTAGGCCTTGATGTTAATATGAAAGCCATGGGCTATTTTGTGACTTACATGAGGAGGAGAATTTGGTTTTGCGAGCCATATTTGGTTGAGACGAATCATGCGACAAAGAAACATAATCACCATAAGGCATTTTTTTAACATGCAACCAAAAACCATATCATTCCACGTGGCACATCCACATACGAAGCGGACCCTAGCAATCTATTGGAGGGAAAGAGGAGTGACGTGATTGATCTTACATTCTGGCATTCCATTTGCCTTAGAACAGGCGTATGGACCGATTCCATGTTAGAGTCAAACGTGAAACTAGACCAAGTATATTTTTCACACCTGTACTCGTCCAGCAATCAAACTCGAGACCTCAAAACCTAGGATTTTATAATCAAACGTCATTGTTTATCGTACCCATGGATCATGCTCTACATCCATGGAATAGTAGAAAAAAATTGAATAATACGTAAAAAAATAACTCAAAAAATAAAAATATATATATTCTTAATTTTAATACTTATCGATTTTCAAAGAATGTGCCCAAAATTCATTGCTCTGTTCTGAATCCAATCATGTTGGTTTCAATATTTCAATATTTTCAATATCAATATTCAAAAACGTTTCAAAGTAACAAAATCTTTATATTTACTACAAAGTTCTGAAATAAAACAAGACACAGAAACCCTTCTGTCATCTATTTCTTGAACATCCCATGTAAAAAGTGGTAAATGTTCTCTATTTGAAACATTGCCTAATATACACTAAGCAAGCTTTATTGCAATCATATAATAGAATGTAAAATCTCTAAAACATATCAATTAAAATTGCAACAAACATATCATAATCCTGTTAAATAAAATGCCTGAAATATTATCCTTTCATCTCATTGAAAAATAAATTACATTAAAATAGTTTTCAAGAAATGGGGTCTTAAAAAGTGCAGTAAATTCATACATTGCAAAATCTTATGTGTTGCATCCTTTTGGTAGTTTAGTCTTCATGTTCACAATATTTCATAGAGAATTTGAATTTTCTCACGTATATTTGGTGGTGGATCTTTCTGTTTGTGAAAAAATGTTTATCTTTGAAAATAGTTTCTAAGAAACATTTCTACTTCAATTATGGTCAAACACCTCTGAAACATACACCCTTCATATGGTGTACATGTTGAATGTAACCCTTTGGCAATTTAATGCTACCTTCGTGTAAGTTACGTGACAAATCAGTTTACTACATATGTTCACACATATTAGCATGTATTTTTATTCCTTCACATGCAAACGTTCTTGGAAGGCTGATAATCAAAATGTAAAAACAGAAGAAAATCCATGCTTTCATTTTCCACAACTCCATTTATAGTTTCTTTAAGGAGATCTACATTTCTCCAAAGACCTTAAAAATGTTACTTGTGTAAAGAATCATACGCATATTCTTGGACACGAAAATAGGTAGAGACACAACCAAAACATTTTTTTTTGCAGGGAAAAGGGTTTTAATTTTCTCTTTCCTAGGCTCCAGCTGGTCCCCTGGGTAGCGAGGCCCAACAGGTTCCTATCTATCACAAAGGGGTATTTTGTATCCCAGTCAAAGATCTGGCAAACCTTTACTCGATCGCCATATGTGTGGTGACAATTGACATCGTTGATGCTCAATCGTCGATTATCATAGATCGTTGGTCAACGAAGTTTCCCCCACCATTATCTCTCAATACACTTTCTGTATTTTTCACGTGTGTCAAATACACTTACCATAGACACTCCTCCAATACACTTTACCCTTTAGGGGAGGATCTCTAGCTCCCATGTTGCCCCCCCCCCAACAGTGCAAAGTGCATTGAGGGAGTGTTTATTGTAAGTGTATCTCATAAACACATGAAAAACACTCTATGGTAAGTGTATCTGATGGACACATGAAAAACACACTAAGTGTATAGTTCACTTGCTATATTCAAATAACGGTTGTGCAATACACAACCTAGCTATACAACCCAAATACACTCATCTCTTCTTCTGGGAGATAGGTCCAAACTACCCTACTGCCACATGATTTCGTTGTCAAAAATAATATTAGGGTTGCACAAGAAAATCGTTGCCACATTTATTTATGAGTACGCACTTTAATTCAACGAAATTGGGTTCAAGTGTAACCATGATTTCGTTGCCATCAGTGGTCGTGGGGATTAATTTCCTCTGCGCTCAGGGTTTAGCTCGTTCGAATTGGCGGACGTTTGAAATCCTATCGTTCAAACGTGCGCGCTCGGAAAGCAGGGGTGTCAACGTGCACAAAAGTAATTGTTGGCTCGATCGCTAGCGGTTCATTGTCGGTCAAGCCGCTGGCATGTCTACGTACCCCCCTCGTTACAAGTTGTACTCCATGCAGCAGTCAAGCTGTTCACTCGACCTTCTGCCACCATGTCGCTCCTCACCAACTTCTTCTCACGCGTCTCCCGTGATGACCATCAGGAAACCGTTGCACGTGCACTCACGGGTCCAAAGCCCGTTGCCAAACCATTGCGTGGTCCGGGCCGTTCGCGTAAGACTGTGGTGCTTCCACCGTCCGTGATACCATCCGTTGCCACAATACCCGTCGCCACCGAGAAGTCAACAGAGGACGTGTCCGCTGACACGTCCATCCACAAGAGGCTCCCTCGCAAGAGATCCCGCGTTGTCCTATCCGACGACGAAGAGGATGACCCCGTCCGCAAAGTTGAACCCATCCGCGCCGCCGAAGATGAGGCCGAGGATGTGCACGTAGCCATGCTGGATGACATCGACTACGCCGTGGTTGAGGTGGTTTGTGCGGTGGACCGCCATGATGCAGTAGAGGCGGAAAAGAGGCTCGTGGCTGCGCTCCTCGAGGAACTAGAGAAGGAGGAAGAAGAAGGCGAAGAAGCAGAAGCATCCGCAGAAGCAGAAGCAGACCCAGCAGTATCTCCACCCATCGTCCTCGTCGGACCCCTAACGTCATCATCGACGTCTTCGACATCCAGCACTGCCAAACGTGGATCCTACATGGACTGGTTTGGACTCGGCCATGTCCCCACCATCCACGCAGCGGTGCAGTGTTACGATAGCTCCATCCATGGTGCCATCGCCTACCTGCGTCGTGTGTACCGCACCCCCAACAGCAGCTCCGTCTATGACAAGCTGGCGTACAGCACTGTCAAAGGCTGGTACGAGCCGTGCATGACGAGGCTCAAGGCACGCTATGGTGGTGCGCTTGTGGCGGGTGGTCACAAGACGAAAGAGGTCGTTGCGCTGACAACCCCGCGGGTGCAAGGAAGTCATGGAAGGAAGTCCTACTTCCACGATCATCCCGCGCTTAAGGGGGAAGTCTTACGTGCACTGGAGGGCATGCGGGAGAAGGGTGTGCCGCTCTGCTCCGCGACAATCAAGGATAAGGTGGGTGCCATCATGGCGGAACGCAGAGTGGAGGAGCTTGGTGGGAAGCCGACGGCCGACATTTTCTCTCGCAGCTGGTGTAGGAAGTTTGTGAGTGATGAACTGCAGTGGGCATGGCGCTGCAGGACCACAGCTTCGCAGAAGCTTCCACCGGACTGGGAGCTCCGCGCGCTCTCCATGCATCGGTGTGCCGCCTTCTACATCGGGCTCTACAAGATTCCTTCCTACCTCGTCCACAACGCAGACCACATGGGAGTGAATCTTGAGCCCGCGCCGCGGTACACGTATGCACCCAAGGGCAGCAAGGAGGTCAAACTCTACGGCAAAGAAGACAAGCGGCAAGTGACTGTCCTTGTCGCTACTGCCATGGATGGCGAGGTCTTGCCGTTTCAGGTGATCATGACCGGCAAGACCAACGCATGTCACCCCGTTGGGCCACATGCTGACAAGGCCACGAAGGGTGTGCAGTGGCACTTCACGCACACAGCAAACCACTGGGCGACGGTCGAGACCACCAAGCAGTGGTTCTGCATGGTGCTCGAACAGTACTTGATTCGGATGTGTGCACAGCATGGGCTGGACCACACGTCCAAAGAGATGCTTCTCGTTCTCGACGCATGGCGCCCTCAGGCATCCGAGGACTTCCGTGAGTGGGTCCGCGTCAGCTTCCCTTGGGTGCAGCTCCTCTACATCCCTGCCGGCTGCACATCAAAATTGCAGCGGGCGGACATCGGCCTCAAGAAACCATTCAAGGGAGAAGTGAGCAAGGGGTAATCGGCATGGGTAGGGGACAAGCTCAGGGATGCTGAGACTGTGAATTTAGGCATGCGGTCGATCAAGGATGCAGCATTCGGGTGGATGCTCCAAGGGTGGGCCCACCTGCGCAAGAGCCCATCCATTGTCCATAACGCATGGCACCAGGGCGGGTGGGACAAATGCTATGACGTCGACTTCCAGCGCATGGTAGGCGCTGTCCTCGTCAGCTTCATGTCGGAGGCGGACATGCAGGGATTTGGAGATGAGGATGTTGTAGCTTAGGATTGTACTTGTCTATTCTCTAAAGCACAGACATTTCTTTCTCGCATCTTCACCTTTCTCTCCTTGCTTCCAATCCCTTGTCCCCCGCATCCGGCAACACTTGCTGACACGTTCGTAACGAATTCATGGAACACCCGGATTTGAGCCAACGCATAGGGTCAAAACACCGCACTGCACACGTAAACAATGCCTTCTGACAAAAGTTCAACCATGCCCACTTTGACAATTATTAAACCGAATTCTATATAAAAAAGGATTTTGAACCCAGAGCAAAAAAAAAAGAATTCGTTGTACATCAAAATAATATAAAAACGAAATCATGTGGTAGTAGGGTATGTGGTTACCAATTTGGAATATGGTTTCCGCACATATGGATGTAGTCAGCTAGTTGACGATCTTCGATCATTGATCATCATCCATGTGTATAGATGATCGAATCGTACATATTCGATCAGAAATAATCATAAATTGATGGCTGACGAGTGCTTTTTGACATCTTCTCAAAATACACTTTGTGTATTTTTCACGTGTCTGTCAGATACATTTACCATAGACACTCCCCCAATACACTTTAGCTTAGGGGGAATCTTCCGCTCCCATGCCCCCTCCCAGAGGGTAAACAATGTTAGGGGAATGTCTACGATAAGTGTATCAGACACACATGTGAAAATACACAAATCGAATAGGACACTTGTTGTATTCAAGTAACGGTTGTGCAATACACAACCCAACTACACAACCCCAATGCACTCGTCACTTCTAGGTAGGGGGGGAGATGGGGTCTCGACTATATGGTTACCAATGTGCAATATGGTTTGTACATATGGATGTCATCAACTCATCAACGGTTGTCAATCGTCGATCATCATCTATGTATAGATGGTCGAATCGGACATCGTCGACCATCAATTGTCATAGATTGATGGTCAACGAGTGTTTTTTGACATCTTCTCCTAATGCACTTTTTGTATTTTTCAGGAGTCCAAGGTACACTTACCATAGACACTCCTCCAATACACTTCACTTTTAGGCACGAGGAGATCTCCGGCTCCCATGTTGACCTTCTCCCAAACATACCAAATGTATTAAGAGAGTGCATCTGATGTGTGTATCAGACGGACATGTGATAAATGCACTACGTTTATTGTACACAGTGTATTTAAGTAACGTTTGTGAAATACACAACCCACCTACACAACAGCAATTCATTCAATGCTTTAGGGAGGGAGATACCGCCAATGAAGACACATTACAAAAATTACGGAATTACCCTCGTTATGAAGCTTCTTCTATGTTGTATCCTATAATTCTGAAAGTAAACACCCACTTTACAAAGGGGACCAATCAGAAAGTATGATGACATATATACGTCTATTATACATTCAGACCAATATACCATGTTGTATATTTTTCCCTATCTAAATAATTACATTAATTCTCTAGAGCACAATATGACTACCACTCTAGACAACTTCATGGAAATTTCCTTATAATAGGTACCTAGTGAATTAAATCTTATGTATAGGAAAAGCCCTTGATTAACCTTACCTCTTATGCTTTGAGCATCTTGATTTGAATAAATTTACATGTTTGAAGTCATTTGCATCTCCATGTTTCTTTTCACATTAAAAAATGGAAACAAATTGCTTTTTGGCTTGAAATTTGTACACGCCACTATGCATTTGTGTGTGGGTGTGTGTGTGTGTGTGTGTGTGTGTGTGTTTGTGTGTGTGTATTTATGTATGTGTGTGTGTTTGTGTATGTGTGTGTGTGTGTGTTTGTGGGTGTGTGTGTGTGTGTTTATGTGTTTTTGTGTGTTTGAGTAAGATGTAGAGAGTAAGAATGAGAGAGGGAAACACACACAGAGAGAGAGAGAGAGAGAGAGAGAGAAAGAGACAGAGAGAGAGAGAGAGAGAGAGAGAGAGAGAAAGACAGAAATAGTGCATAATTGTTACGAATTTTTTATAATGGTTAGGTATAAATGTGTGCATAAACCAGTTTTATTATCGTTAAGACTTTCTTCTAACTATGATGAAGTAGGTTTAGCTTTGGTGAAGCTTGTAACATATTTATTCCATTTTTTATAGGATTCTAGTAATGGAAATGGGCGGTCAAGGTTAGGCTTACCTCTAAGTGAAGTGCGTTGGATGTATGGGGTTGTAGGTAATGAACAGTTGATTTGTGCAATTACAATGTACATCCCATTTCAAAACTCTTGCATTCACAACCTTTTTTATTTTCTTTACATGTATAAAAAATATAAAAGGGTACATGTAGGGATTACCCAAAAAAATTGAATGTGTATGCCCTACTGGCGTTCGGAAGAATAAGACTCCAATACTCACTAACTTAAGAATATTAAACTTTTACCCACAAACAACGAGAAAATGCAACATGTCGACGCTACATGCCATGCATCGTCGTCATGTTGACGTCATCACTCCCTTCAAACATTCACAAACCCCTGATTTGAGGGGTTTGTGAATGTTCGTGGGGGGGTTGCTTATGCTTTGCATGGGGGGTCCAAGTCTCCCCATGCTTTGAATGGGAGCCTGCTAGGCTTGCTGCCGCGGGGTCCTACAGGAGCCCGTGCAAAAATAAAGCCCTAAATTCCCCAAATGTAATTCGGGGTAAGGTTTGACTAAGGCTTGTATGTAAAACCGTTGCATTTTGCGACTAAGGGAAAGAAAACAAATTGAGTATCTTTGCTCGATGTCAAAAACGGGCGTTTTTTCTCGATCACGGTTCTCGCGTGGGAGCAAGAATCACGAGGGGGTTCGACATGCCCCACCACGTTATGCTCGATTAGCGGCGCAAGGCGTCGATCGAGCATGTTGATGCGAGTGTGTAGGGAAGGCTTATTTTTTATGTCAGCCGGTAAGGTGTTCCTTAGCCCATCGCGGATAGGGTATTATGGATATTATGCCTTATAAAAAACTCCTCTCCATTTCTCACCTTGTTCTGTACGAGGATAGAAGTGGAAGACGTTTTTCTTTCAAACTCCCATATATTGTCAAAACCGTTCTGGAACATAACATAATATTCATATCCATGTTTATATCTTCCATACAATTTCATTACCCTTGTAAAATTTGAAATGTATTAATCATTTCCCATAATCATATCAAATTAAGGATGTTGTCGGGGAGGAGGGAGAAATGCCATAATGCTTTTCTCATTGATATGAATGTTAGAAATTCTACAAGTGAAATTACTATCCCACTAAATTTGTCAAAACGCATTGGTGATGTTCAAAATCTCTATGACTATACCATCAAACATTGTTATTTTGTTTTAATATTAGCACACTAGACCGCAATTGTTGTGTGTAAACCACACGTGCTAACTTTACGCTAATGCTTATCCTTCTCGGTCACACTATAGGTTGCCAGATCGCCTCATCTTACTCACACTACGAGACAAGGATTGCATGTCAATTTCAGAAGCTTAATATCGAAAAAGTCAAACTTCAATGACTATCACCCTCCTAGTCGTCAATCACGTGGCAAGCTTGATTAGATGCAAGATATTGGCATGGTCTACCTACATGCAGGGCATTTTCTCCAAAGTTGTGTTTTATATGTTCTATTTTTTCTTCCATTTGAATGTAAAATTCGTCAACATTGAAGACGTTTTACTAACGCACTTATGCATCTTTACCAAATTTTAGAGCCAAAATATCTATCTCAATCAGAGAAAGTAGAGAATGATAAGTAGTGGTAGTTCACAATACCCTTGTGAAAGACACGAGTGCTATCTGCGATGCTTGGAATGTTTTGTATTCCTTAGAAGATCCAAAAACACTAATATATAACATCACGGCCACAATTCTTGTCAAGAAGACCGGTAGTAAAGTTCATACTTACACACCCCCATTGTGTCCCAATGTTGGGAGGTTGTTGGAGGAGACATGGAGGCCTCTTCTTACTAACTGTATTATGAAGAAATGGATTGCATGTTTTGCAATATTTAAGAACATCAACATCTCATCCTCACCACCAATGGTGGGCCACGATTTCTGGTCATAATTGTGTTTGCACATAACTTTCCAATAGCTCATTATGGAATTGGAAGTAAATATTCTTGTTAAATCTACTTGAGCATAGAACACTGACTTTTTACCTTTGCTTGTAAATCATCGCATCTTCCAACCATATGTAATTGTATTGATTTCAAGAATCGTAAAAGAAATAATCCACATAGTGGGATTTTATATGTAAAGGTATTATAGTAAATAATCTCTTGAGGTGGTTGTCGCATAGGTGCGAGGGTATCTATAGTTGGAATTTAAGATGTTCTATTTACCATCAATGACCCACTAACCTCAGTGTTCATCACGGTTCCCACAAATATTTATTAAGAAGAAATAAAATCATTTTTGCCTTTTTCAATGCATTGCATTCTATGTTCAATGCATTTGTTTTCGAAAAAGGAATGTTGTATCATAAACCAAGCTACTTAGCTACGGCTACCGTTTTGCAAGGTAGTCTTCTGTTTTCATTTTTTTCACATTAAAATTCCCATTATGATGCATTTGCAAAAGCAATTGTGCATTGGGGTGATGTTTTTTCAGTAGTGAACGCTGATTGGGGAGGCTTTGGAGTGTACTGTACACCTCGTGTGTCGTAAAATATGAAAGGGAAATGTGGTCATTTTATCAAAGGAGCATGTATGATGAATTCATTCATGATCGATGGATTGGGTCAACCGTTGTGCGAGAAAGGTTTGGATGCTAATACACAAGATGCTTAAATTCACCCATGCTATTGTGGTTTTGGCAATGGCCAATCCGCTTGTATTGTATGGAAATGTAGCTTTGGCAACTCTTTCCATTCCTTTCATGAAAGCATTATAACTTGTTCCAAGTCATAAGTAGAATCTCAATTTTGACGATGTTGGACACTAACTCCTCGCACTTGACATGGGGAATGGTTTTTGCTACTAATGTTTTGCGTTGGTGACAAAGGACATGGAACTACCTGTAAAAAAAATATAGCTACTGTTCAAATAGTGAAAATGAGGAAGCATGTTTAAGGAAGGGCGAACCCCTCACAAGTTACCTGGGATTCCAAATGGCAAACTCTTGGTGCCCGCAAACTAATGCAAGTCAGTAACTGAGGCACGTTTGACCGGTCAAGGGTAAGATAGCTTTCTTGTAAAAAATTGGACTATAATTTTATAGTATTGTATTGCTTGTATCCAAACCACCCATGACATATGTCTTTGGTAATATGATTTTTGCATAATACGCTACAATATTAGTCATGGGAACATTTAATTGCACTTATCATGGGTGCTTATGTGCATAGTTGGTGAGAAAAATATAAAGAGCAAGAATTTAGACATAGTCTGTTACTATAAATGTATCGTACTTCACTTTCATATTTTAACAATATACATCCAACTGTTGCACGGATTCTAAGGGATAGTGTAGAAGACAATTACTTTATTGGTAATAGTGATATACTCAAGCTTCCCACTCTAAAGAGAAACTTGCCACCAATAGTGGATCTCCATCATGGTGTTTGAAAATGCCCCTCCAAAGTGATTAATATACTTGCATCAAATATTTGTGTTTTCCATCGTGACGTTGTGAATCACTTCCATCGCGCTTGACCTTTCTTTTCCTTGCTTCTTAACGATATACAGAGTTTAAATACATAAAACTGGTCCATTTTGTGAACACAAAACGCTGAGTGATGTTTCACCATATCGCCCGATGTGCATTTTTCTCGTAGGTCATGAAAACGGTTGTCCCTCCTTAGTTTTTTACAGATGCCAAGTTTTTTTGCATGCCCTCTTTTTTTATGATTTTCACCAAAATTTGTCGTTTCTTCTTTGTAAAAAGTTTGAGTTGGGCGTTCAGCATAGTTGATCGTGTTAGCTACGTGTTTTTGGAAGGTAAGTTGGTAAATCCTAAACGGTTCCTAGTTTTTCTTTGGAAGGGGTTTTGTATCTAACAGCGAAGTGCGCTTAAGGTTATTTTATGATGTCACTCGTGATTCAACTCGCGACTGAGAACCCGTGCAGCATGCATCGTCCATAGTGAATGAGAAAGGCCAGCGATTCCCATTGGCGAAACTAGGGTATTTCGCTCGCTAATTTGAGAGGAGAGGAGAATATATCGCAAGTCAACGAGACTTCATTGATCCGGACTGACCTTCTGCTAGAGAGGAGAGCGAGGGCACAATCGCCACGGACCGTCGCGAGCACGATCGAACACGAATGTCCGCAACTGCTGTGCTGTTTGTCGTCTGGTGTTTGGACATGTGGCTAGTCCACAACAACTAGTCGCGAAAAGAAAATGAGGGTTTAACCAGCCTACCAAGGTGGAATGCCATTAGGTTTGCATCCTGAGGAGCAGGATCACGTGTGCCGACTGAGAGGAAGGAACATCGTAGCGACGCCGTTACGTCGACGAAATGGTGTGGTCATTTCAAGGTTCTTTTCCTCACTACAAAAATATTTCTCGAATCTGTTGTCTCTCTGACAAAGATCTTAAAACAGATTCTCATATGTCCTTGAACTTTCAGCGTAAAGAAGCTTCATGCATATATATCAAGAATCTTGTGCATAATCACTCTTTTGTCAATTCATGTTACATTAAGCAGTCAGAACTTGCTAATTGATAGAAAGGAAGGTAATGAAAGGATTGAGATCGAGAACCACGCGAGAATTAGGCCATGAGGAGACGGGCCTTAGTTATGCAGATTTCAATGCTGTCGGCATGGATACAGCAAAGACATAGATGGTGCGAGCTTGTAGGAATTTCCCGAAAACGGTGCGAGCCAATCTTTCGCAGCGTAAATGGTGCGAGCTTATTCTCGCGTCAACGCGGATGGAAGCGATTCCGACTAAGTATTAGCTCGCACCATCTATGTTTCGTAGAGAGAAACATTGCACACCGATAATTCCAAACAGCAACGAGAAAAGGACAACGACGAAAGGGACAAAACAATCCAGTAGTTCACGATCCAACGATTTAGGGGCAGACGCATTCCAAGAAACTAAAAGAACCATCATTCCTTCAACAACAATTGCCAAGTGAGCAGGGAAAATAGGGGAGAAACCGACATGCATACCCACTTCTACACATTGAGGTAACGAATATGAGAGACAAGTTTGAGCACATTTCTTTCTCACAAAACCTCCATCTTATTTTCGCATATATCACATTATTAACCAAAAAACTTACCGAAATCACATGAAACTAACGATTTGAATCGTCTTACAAGACTAAACTTGAACACAATGAGGTTCAATTGATTTTTAACCACGCTGAACATGAGAGACCTATATAAAAGGATCTCATATCCACTAGAAATTTCTTCTTAAAATCATGCGTTAATGATTCCTCCATTTCATTTTTTAAACCCATTATTACACCAAAACCCATACCCATATCGTATTATTTCTTCATTTTTATCATATTTATATCTACATATGTATCCATATCTATTTGAATACTATTTTATACACATTTACCTATATTTATATCTATTTATGTATCAAAATAAATCTCTATCTTTATTTCTATATCTATATACATATGTATACATCTATATATATATATCTAGATTAATATTTATCTACATATATTATATATACATCTATATCTATTCACAAATATTTCATAAAGTATATTTGCACACCTACATATTCATTTCTGAATATAGTTATTTTTTACTATATGTGTATAAATATATAAATCTCATACTTTGTTGATATTTACATCCACATTAGTATGTGTTGGAGTGGGATTCCATTTAATTACTCACGTTAATTCTTATGTAAATTTGTTATCACATAAAAATATGTAGAAGTGTTCTTAGATTGTATTTATTACAATCATATGGTTTATAATGTTCTTATGTGCATTGTCTGATTTTCACCATAATATGCAAGTTCATGAAATCATATCCGAATGATGAAAGTTTTTTATTACATGTGATAATAAAAAACTTCGAATCACATTATCTCTATGATTTTGAACCATTTTTCATTTTTGGATTATTTCATTGTCGTAAAGGGTTTTTTCTATACATGTGTCACGTTTGTCATCTCTGTCAATTGTGGTTCGCGGTTTGGGTCGTTTGCAGAATTAAGTGAGCGAATCCGTGGTTCCCGTTCAGGTGCTTTCACATAACCTTTTCGCGGAGTGAGAATCTTGATTTTTACATCCTTATGATTGCGGAATAGGATACACGATTCATTTTTCTTTGTCAGTTTTCGCGAACTTTCTGCTCTCTGAGACCGATCGATAGTTTTCCTCTGAAAGCATCTAATGGTGCGTTGTAAGTAGAATCGACGCGGCGAAGGATAAGCTCGCACAGTTTACGCTGCGAAAGATTTGCTCGCACCGTTTTTGGAATTTTACTACAAGCTCGCACCATCTATGTCTATGCTGGCATGGATAAGCCCGAATACGAATAATTGCCCGAAAGTGCTAGATCCCTCCGGCAGTTCGGAGTCGTCCCAGGTAACACGCAATGACCCATCCTTTCTGGACGCAAATGCATGCACACACACGCACGCACTTTCTGCCGTGCAATGTGTTTGAATTTTACTCACCGTGCTGTCCCGAAGTATGGGTTACTGATGTAGCGAAGACATTGATGGTGCGAGCTTAAAGGAAAATAACGACAAAGGTGTGAGCTAAGCTTTGACAACGTAGATGATGCGATGTTATCCTTCGCCGCGTCGAGGCTCCTAAAAACTCACCATTACATACTTTCAGAGGGAAACTATTAATCGTACTCAAAGGGA
Source organism: Penium margaritaceum (assembly GCA_023375785.1). Classification (NCBI taxonomy): domain Eukaryota; kingdom Viridiplantae; phylum Streptophyta; class Zygnematophyceae; order Desmidiales; family Peniaceae; genus Penium; species Penium margaritaceum. Next base: position 738 of record SZWC01033584.1, on the reverse strand, counting down.
GGAAAGCTCGCACAAAACGACATCGAAAACCTGCAGAACTCATTGCGCATCATGTGCCGCAATCGTATGGACTGACGAGTCAAGATTCGACCTCCTCAACAAGCATACATTAAATGCGCCTGAACAGGAACAACGGAAAACGCTCCGCAAATACCACATACAACTCCAACGACAAACTTGGATACAGAAAACAGAAAAACGACCAACAGGAAACTCAAAACCCTCATTAGGCATGACATATTTCAAAATTGTATACAAAGAGCAGTAAGCTGCAATTTGAAGCCATGATATGATTCCATAATTTCACAAACTTTACATTTATATTCAATTGACAAGAATGTATTTTAAATTACTTCTTAAATAAGGTATGTTTTTCAAAACTCATTCAAAATCTGGTGAAAATATGAAGAAGCAATGAACATCAATTTTACGTTCATAAACTTATGCAAAGACTAAAAATATTAATAAAAAAATCAATATAAAAGTATTCCTATGTGGATCAATGAACATTTGGAAACAAACGTGGATTGATTTATATGTGACTAAACACATAAGTGTATATAAACATAGATATATATATATATATATGCATGTAGATATAGATACAGACGTAGATATAGATATACATATAGAAATAGATATAGATATAGATATAGATATAGATATAGATATAGATATAGATATAGATATAGATATAGATATAGATATAGATATAGATATAGATATAGATATATATAT
>SZWC01033578.1:0-12413 GCA_023375785.1 Penium margaritaceum | reverse complement strand
GAACTGGTTGCGGAATGGTGCGAACTGGTTGCAGTGTATTGCAAGCTGGTTGCGGAGTGGTGCGAACTGGTTGCGGAGTGGTGCGACCTGGTTGCGGAGTGGTGCAAACCAGTTGCAGAGTGGTGCGAACTGGTTGCAGAGTGCCGCGAACTCGTCGCTGATTGGTGCGAACTGGTCGAGAAGTGGTGCGAACTGGCTGCCGAGTGGTGCGAACTGGCTGCGGAGTGGTGCAAACTGGTTGCGGAATGGTGCGGACTGGTTGGGGAGTGGTGCAAACTGGTTGCAGAGCGGTGCGAACTGGTTGGGGAGTGGTGTGAACTGGTTGCGGAGTGGTGCGAACTGGTTGCGGAGTGGTGCGAACTGGTTGCGGAGTGGTGCGAATTGGTTGCAGAGTGGTGTGAACTGGTTGCGGAGTGGTGCAAACTGGTTGCAGAGTGGTGCGAACGGGTTGCGGAGTGGTGCAAACCGGTTGCAGAGTGATGCGACCTGGTTGCGGAGTGGTGCAAGCTGGCTGGCGAGTGGTACAAACTGGTTGCGGAGTGGTGCGAACTAGTTGCAGAGTGGTGCGAACTGGTTGCAGAGTGGTGCAAACTGGTTGCAGAGTGGTGCGAACGGGTTGCGGAGTGGTGCAAACCGGTTGCAGAGTGATGCGACCTGGTTGCGGAGTGGTGCAAGCTGGCTGGCGAGTGGTACAAACTGGTTGCGGAGTGGTGCGAACTAGTTGCAGAGTGGTGCGAACTGGTTGCAGAGTGGTGCAAACTGGTTGCAGAGTGGTGCGAACGGGTTGCGGAGTGGTGCAAACCGGTTGCAGAGTGATGCGACCTGGTTGCGGAGTGGTGCAAGCTGGCTGGCGAGTGGTACAAACTGGTTGCGGAGTGGTGCGAACTAGTTGCAGAGTGGTGCGAACTGGTTGCAGAGTGGTGCAAACTGGTTGCAGAGTGGTGCGAACGGGTTGCGGAGTGGTGCAAACCGGTTGCAGAGTGATGCGACCTGGTTGCGGAGTGGTGCAAGCTGGCTGGCGAGTGGTACAAACTGGTTGCGGAGTGGTGCGAACTAGTTGCAGAGTGGTGCGAACTGGTTGCAGAGTGGTGCAAACTGGTTGCAGAGTGGTGCGAACGGGTTGCGGAGTGGTGCAAACCGGTTGCAGAGTGATGCGACCTGGTTGCGGAGTGGTGCAAGCTGGCTGGCGAGTGGTACAAACTGGTTGCGGAGTGGTGCGAACTAGTTGCAGAGTGGTGCGAACTGGTTGCAGAGTGGTGCAAACTGGTTGCAGAGTGGTGCGAACGGGTTGCGGAGTGGTGCAAACCGGTTGCAGAGTGATGCGACCTGGTTGCGGAGTGGTGCAAGCTGGCTGGCGAGTGGTACAAACTGGTTGCGGAGTGGTGCGAACTAGTTGCAGAGTGGTGCGAACTGGTTGCAGAGTGGTGCAAACTGGTTGCAGAGTGGTGCGAACGGGTTGCGGAGTGGTGCAAACCGGTTGCAGAGTGATGCGACCTGGTTGCGGAGTGGTGCAAGCTGGCTGGCGAGTGGTACAAACTGGTTGCGGAGTGGTGCGAACTAGTTGCAGAGTGGTGCGAACTGGTTGCAGAGTGGTGCAAACTGGTTGCAGAGTGGTGCGAACGGGTTGCGGAGTGGTGCAAACCGGTTGCAGAGTGATGCGACCTGGTTGCGGAGTGGTGCAAGCTGGCTGGCGAGTGGTACAAACTGGTTGCGGAGTGGTGCGAACTAGTTGCAGAGTGGTGCGAACTGGTTGCAGAGTGGTGCAAACTGGTTGCAGAGTGGTGCGAACGGGTTGCGGAGTGGTGCAAACCGGTTGCAGAGTGATGCGACCTGGTTGCGGAGTGGTGCAAGCTGGCTGGCGAGTGGTACAAACTGGTTGCGGAGTGGTGCGAACTAGTTGCAGAGTGGTGCGAACTGGTTGCAGAGTGGTGCAAACTGGTTGCAGAGTGGTGCGAACGGGTTGCGGAGTGGTGCAAACCGGTTGCAGAGTGATGCGACCTGGTTGCGGAGTGGTGCAAGCTGGCTGGCGAGTGGTACAAACTGGTTGCGGAGTGGTGCGAACTAGTTGCAGAGTGGTGCGAACTGGTTGCAGAGTGGTGCGAACTGGTCGCTGATTGGTGCGAACTGGTCGAGAAGTGGTGCGAACTGGCTGCGGAGTGGTGCAAACTGGTTGCGGAATGGTGCGGACTGGTTGGGGAGTGGTGCAAACTGGTTGCAGAGTGGTGCGAACTGGTTGGGGAGTGGTACGAACTGGTTGCGGAGTGGTGAGAACTTGTTGCGGAGTGGTGCGAACTGGTTGCGGAGTGGTGCGAATTGGTTGCAGAGTGCTGTGAACTGGTTGCGGAGTGGTGCAAACCGGTTGTAGAGTGGTGCGACCTGGTTGCGGACTGGTGCAAGCTGGTTGGCGAGTGGTGCAAATTGGTAGCGGAGTGGTGCGAGTTGGTTGCGGAGTGGTGCGAACTGGTTACAGAGTGGTGCAAACTGGTTGCGGAGTGATGCAAACTGCTTGCGGAGTGGTGCGAACTGGTTGCAGAGTGGTGCGAACTGGTTACTGAGTGGTGCAAACTGGTTGCGGAGTGGTGCGAGCTGGTTGCGGAGTGGTGCCAACTGGTTGCACAGTGGTGTGAACTGGTTGTGGAGTGGTGCAAACTGGTTGCGGAGTGGTGCAAACGGGTTGCCGAGTGGTGCGAACTGGTTGCGGAGTGATGCGAACTGGTTGCGGAGTGGTGCAAACGGGTTGCCGAGTGGTGCGAACTGGTTGCGGAGTGATGCGAACTGGTTGCGGAGTGGTGCAAACGGGTTGCCGAGTGGTGCGAACTGGTTGCGGAGTGATGCGAACTGGTTGCGGAGTGGTGCAAACGGGTTGCCGAGTGGTGCGAACTGGTTGCGGAGTGATGCGAACTGGTTGCGGAGTGGTGCAAACGGGTTGCCGAGTGGTGCGAACTGGTTGCGGAGTGATGCGAACTGGTTGCGGAGTGGTGCAAACGGGTTGCCGAGTGGTGCGAACTGGTTGCGGAGTGATGCGAACTGGTTGCGGAGTGGTGCAAACGGGTTGCCGAGTGGTGCGAACTGGTTGCGGAGTGATGCGAACTGGTTGCGGAGTGGTGCAAACGGGTTGCCGAGTGGTGCGAACTGGTTGCGGAGTGATGCGAACTGGTTGCGGAGTGGTGCAAACGGGTTGCCGAGTGGTGCGAACTGGTTGCGGAGTGATGCGAACTGGTTGCGGAGTGGTGCAAACGGGTTGCCGAGTGGTGCGAACTGGTTGCGGAGTGATGCGAACTGGTTGCGGAGTGGTGCAAACCGGTTGTGGAGTGGTGCGACCTGGTTGCAGAGTGGTGCGAACTGCTTGCGGAGTGGTGCGAACTGGTTACGGAGTGGTGCGAACTGGTTGCGGAGTGGTGCGAACTGGTTGCGAAGTGGTGCAAACTGGTTGCAGAGTGGAGCGAACTGGTCGTGGAGTGGTGCGAACTAGTTGCCAAGTGGTGCGAACCGGTTGCGGAGTGGTGCGCACTGGTTGCGCAGTGGTGCGAACTGGTTGCGGTATGGTGCCAACTGGTTGCGGAGTTGTGCGAACTGGTTGCGGAGTGGTGCAAACTGGTTGCGGAGTGGTGCGAACTGGTTGCGGAGTGGTACAAACTGGTTGCAGAGTGGTGCGAACTGGTCGCGGATTGGCGCGAACTGGTTGAAGAGTGGTGCGAACTGGCTGCCGAGTGGTGCGAACTGGCTGCGGAGTGGTGCGAACTGGTTGCGGAATGGTGCGGACTGGTTGGGGAGTGGTGCAAACTGGTTGCAGAGTGGTGCGAACTGGTTGCGGAGTGGTGCGAACTGGCTGCCGAGTGGTGCGAACTGGCTGCGGAGTGGTGCGAACTGGTTGCGGAGTGGTGGGAACTGGTTACGGAGTGGTGCGAACTGGCTGCGGAGTGGTGCGAACTGGTTGCAGAGTGGTGCAAACTGGTTGCGGAGTGGTGCAAACCGGTTGCAGAGTGGTGCGACCTGGTTGCGGAGTGGTGCAAGTTGGTTGGCGAGTGGTGCAAATTGGTTGCGGAGTGGTGCGAACTGGTTGCAGAGTGGTGCGAACTGGCTGCGGAGTGGTGCGAACAAGTTGCGGATTGCTGTGAACTGGTTGCACAGTTGTGTGAACGGCTTGCGGAGTGGTGCAAACTGGTTGCGGAGTGGTGCGACCTGGTTGCGGAGTGGTGCAAGCTGGTTGGCGAGTTGTGCAAACAGCTTGCGGAGTGGTGCAAACGGGTTGTGAGGTGGTGCGAACTGGTTGCGGAGTGGAGCGAACTTGTTGCAGAGTGGTGCGAACTAGTTGCAGAGTGGTGCAAACTGGTTGCGGAGTGGTGCGAACTGGTTGCGGAGTGGTGCGAACTGGTTGCAGAGTGGTGCCAACTGGTTGAGGAGTGGTGCGAGCTGGTTACGGAGTGGTGCAAACTGGTTTCGGACTGGTGCCAACTGGTTGCGGAGCCGTGCGAACTGGTTGCAGAGTGGTGCGAACTGGTTGCTGAGTGGTGCGAACTGGTTGCGGAGTGGTGCGAACTGGTTGCGGAGTGGTGCGAACTGGTTGCAGAGTGGTGCGAACTGGTTGCGGAGTGGTGTGAACTGGTTGCGGAGTGGTGCGACCTGGTTGCAGAGTGGTGCCAACTGGTTGAGGAGTGGTGCGAGCTGGTTACGGAGTGGTGCAAACTGGTTGCGGACTGGTGCCAACTGGTTGCGGAGTGGTGCGAACTGGTTGCAGAGTGGTGCGAACTGGTTGCTTAGTCGTGTGAACTGGTTGCGGAGTGGTGCGAACTGGTTGCAGAGTGGTGGGAACTGGTTGCGGAGTGGTGCAAACTGGTTGCGAAGTGGTGCGAACTGGTTGCGGAGTGGTGCGAACTGGTCGCGGATTGGTGCGAACTGGTTGAGGAGTGGTGAAAACTGGTTGTGGACTGGTGCAAACTGGTTGCAGAGTGGTGCGAAATGGTTACAGTGTGGTGCGAACTAGTTGCAGAGTGGTGCGAACTGGTTGCGGAGCGGTGCGAACTGGTTGCATAGTGGTGCGAACTGGTTTCGGAGTGGTGCGATCTGGTTGTGGAGTGGTGCAAACTGGTTGTTGAGTGGTGCGAACCGGTTGCAGAGTGGTGCGAACTGGATGCGGAGTGGTGCAAACTTGTTGAGGAGTGGTGCCAACTGGTTGCAGAGTGGTGCGAACTGCTTGCGGAGTGGTGCGAACTGAGTGCGGAGTGGTGCGAACTGGTTGCGGAGTTGTGAGAACTGGTTGCGGAGTGGTGCAAACTGGTTGGCGAGTGGTGCAAATTGGTAGCGGAGTGGTGCGAACTGGTTCCGGAGTGGTGCGAACTGGTTGAGGAGTGATGCCAACTGGTTGAGGAGCGGTGCAATGTGGTTGCGGAGTGGTGCGAACAGGTTGCGGAGTGGTGGGAACTGGTTGCAGTGTGGTGCGAACTGGCAGCGGAGTGGTGCGAACTGGTTCCGGAGTGGTGCGAACTGGTTGAGGAGTGATGCCAACTGGTTGAGGAGCGGTGCAATGTGGTTGCGGAGTGGTGCGAACAGGTTGCGGAGTGGTGGGAACTGGTTGCAGTGTGGTGCGAACTGGCAGCGGAGTGGTGCGAACTGGTTCCGGAGTGGTGCGAACTGGTTGAGGAGTGATGCCAACTGGTTGAGGAGCGGTGCAATGTGGTTGCGGAGTGGTGCGAACAGGTTGCGGAGTGGTGGGAACTGGTTGCAGTGTGGTGCGAACTGGCAGCGGAGTGGTGCGAACTGGTTCCGGAGTGGTGCGAACTGGTTGAGGAGTGATGCCAACTGGTTGAGGAGCGGTGCAATGTGGTTGCGGAGTGGTGCGAACAGGTTGCGGAGTGGTGGGAACTGGTTGCAGTGTGGTGCGAACTGGCAGCGGAGTGGTGCGAACTGGTTCCGGAGTGGTGCGAACTGGTTGAGGAGTGATGCCAACTGGTTGAGGAGCGGTGCAATGTGGTTGCGGAGTGGTGCGAACAGGTTGCGGAGTGGTGGGAACTGGTTGCAGTGTGGTGCGAACTGGCAGCGGAGTGGTGCGAACTGGTTCCGGAGTGGTGCGAACTGGTTGAGGAGTGATGCCAACTGGTTGAGGAGCGGTGCAATGTGGTTGCGGAGTGGTGCGAACAGGTTGCGGAGTGGTGGGAACTGGTTGCAGTGTGGTGCGAACTGGCAGCGGAGTGGTGCGAACTGGTTCCGGAGTGGTGCGAACTGGTTGAGGAGTGATGCCAACTGGTTGAGGAGCGGTGCAATGTGGTTGCGGAGTGGTGCGAACAGGTTGCGGAGTGGTGGGAACTGGTTGCAGTGTGGTGCGAACTGGCAGCGGAGTGGTGCGAACTGGTTCCGGAGTGGTGCGAACTGGTTGAGGAGTGATGCCAACTGGTTGAGGAGCGGTGCAATGTGGTTGCGGAGTGGTGCGAACAGGTTGCGGAGTGGTGGGAACTGGTTGCAGTGTGGTGCGAACTGGCAGCGGAGTGGTGCGAACTGGTTCCGGAGTGGTGCGAACTGGTTGAGGAGTGATGCCAACTGGTTGAGGAGCGGTGCAATGTGGTTGCGGAGTGGTGCGAACAGGTTGCGGAGTGGTGGGAACTGGTTGCAGTGTGGTGCGAACTGGCAGCGGAGTGGTGCGAACTGGTTCCGGAGTGGTGCGAACTGGTTGAGGAGTGATGCCAACTGGTTGAGGAGCGGTGCAATGTGGTTGCGGAGTGGTGCGAACAGGTTGCGGAGTGGTGGGAACTGGTTGCAGTGTGGTGCGAACTGGCAGCGGAGTGGTGCGAACTGGTTCCGGAGTGGTGCGAACTGGTTGAGGAGTGATGCCAACTGGTTGAGGAGCGGTGCAATGTGGTTGCGGAGTGGTGCGAACAGGTTGCGGAGTGGTGGGAACTGGTTGCAGTGTGGTGCGAACTGGCAGCGGAGTGGTGCGAACTGGTTCCGGAGTGGTGCGAACTGGTTGAGGAGTGATGCCAACTGGTTGAGGAGCGGTGCAATGTGGTTGCGGAGTGGTGCGAACAGGTTGCGGAGTGGTGGGAACTGGTTGCAGTGTGGTGCGAACTGGCAGCGGAGTGGTGCGAACTGGTTCCGGAGTGGTGCGAACTGGTTGAGGAGTGATGCCAACTGGTTGAGGAGCGGTGCAATGTGGTTGCGGAGTGGTGCGAACAGGTTGCGGAGTGGTGGGAACTGGTTGCAGTGTGGTGCGAACTGGCAGCGGAGTGGTGCGAACTGGTTCCGGAGTGGTGCGAACTGGTTGAGGAGTGATGCCAACTGGTTGAGGAGCGGTGCAATGTGGTTGCGGAGTGGTGCGAACAGGTTGCGGAGTGGTGGGAACTGGTTGCAGTGTGGTGCGAACTGGCAGCGGAGTGGTGCGAACTGGTTCCGGAGTGGTGCGAACTGGTTGAGGAGTGATGCCAACTGGTTGAGGAGCGGTGCAATGTGGTTGCGGAGTGGTGCGAACAGGTTGCGGAGTGGTGGGAACTGGTTGCAGTGTGGTGCGAACTGGCAGCGGAGTGGTGCGAACTGGTTCCGGAGTGGTGCGAACTGGTTGAGGAGTGATGCCAACTGGTTGAGGAGCGGTGCAATGTGGTTGCGGAGTGGTGCGAACAGGTTGCGGAGTGGTGGGAACTGGTTGCAGTGTGGTGCGAACTGGCAGCGGAGTGGTGCGAACTGGTTCCGGAGTGGTGCGAACTGGTTGAGGAGTGATGCCAACTGGTTGAGGAGCGGTGCAATGTGGTTGCGGAGTGGTGCGAACAGGTTGCGGAGTGGTGGGAACTGGTTGCAGTGTGGTGCGAACTGGCAGCGGAGTGGTGCGAACTGGTTCCGGAGTGGTGCGAACTGGTTGAGGAGTGATGCCAACTGGTTGAGGAGCGGTGCAATGTGGTTGCGGAGTGGTGCGAACAGGTTGCGGAGTGGTGGGAACTGGTTGCAGTGTGGTGCGAACTGGCAGCGGAGTGGTGCGAACTGGTTCCGGAGTGGTGCGAACTGGTTGAGGAGTGATGCCAACTGGTTGAGGAGCGGTGCAATGTGGTTGCGGAGTGGTGCGAACAGGTTGCGGAGTGGTGGGAACTGGTTGCAGAGTGGTGCGAGCTGGTTGCGGAGTGGTGCGAACTAGTTGCGGAGTGGTGCGAACTGGTTGCGGAGTGGTGTGAACTGGTTGCGGAGTGGTTCGAACTGGTTGCAGAGTGGTGCCAACTGGTTGCTGAGTGGTGCGAACTGGTTTCGGAGTGGTGCGAACTGGTTGCGGAGTGGTGTGAACTGGTTGTGGAGTGGTGCGTACTGGTTGCAGAGTGGTGCGAACCGGTTGCAGAGTGGTGCGAACTGGATGCGGATTGGTGCAAACTGGTTGAGGAGTGGTGGGAACGGGTTGTAAAGTGGTGCGAACGTCTTGCGAAGTGGTGCGAACTGAGTGCGGAGTGGTGCAAACTAGTTGCGGAGTTATGAGAACTGCTTGCGGAGTGGTGCAAACTAGCTACGGAGTGGTGCGAACTGGTTAGGAAGTGGTGCAAACTGGTTGCGGAGTGGTGCAAACTAGTTGCGGAGTGGTGCAAACTGGTCGCGGAGTGGTGCGAACTGGCTACGGAGTGGTGCGAACTGGTTGCGGAGTGGTCGGAACTGGTTGCAGAGTGGTGCGAACTGGCTGCGGAGTGGTGCGACCTGGTTGCGGAGTGGTGCGAACTGGTTGCGGAGCGGTGCGAACTGGTTGCAGAGTGGTGCGAACTGGCTGCGGAGTGGTGCGACCTGGTTGCGGAGTGGTGCGAACTGGTTGCGGAGCGGTGCGAACTGGTTGCAGAGTGGTGCGAACTGGCTGCGGAGTGGTGCGACCTGGTTGCGGAGTGGTGCGAACTGGTTGCGGAGCGGTGCGAACTGGTTGCAGAGTGGTGCGAACTGGCTGCGGAGTGGTGCGACCTGGTTGCGGAGTGGTGCGAACTGGTTGCGGAGCGGTGCGAACTGGTTGCAGAGTGGTGCGAACTGGCTGCGGAGTGGTGCGACCTGGTTGCGGAGTGGTGCGAACTGGTTGCGGAGCGGTGCGAACTGGTTGCAGAGTGGTGCGAACTGGCTGCGGAGTGGTGCGACCTGGTTGCGGAGTGGTGCGAACTGGTTGCGGAGCGGTGCGAACTGGTTGCAGAGTGGTGCGAACTGGCTGCGGAGTGGTGCGACCTGGTTGCGGAGTGGTGCGAACTGGTTGCGGAGCGGTGCGAACTGGTTGCAGAGTGGTGCGAACTGGCTGCGGAGTGGTGCGACCTGGTTGCGGAGTGGTGCGAACTGGTTGCGGAGCGGTGCGAACTGGTTGCAGAGTGGTGCGAACTGGCTGCGGAGTGGTGCGACCTGGTTGCGGAGTGGTGCGAACTGGTTGCGGAGCGGTGCGAACTGGTTGCAGAGTGGTGCGAACTGGCTGCGGAGTGGTGCGACCTGGTTGCGGAGTGGTGCGAACTGGTTGCGGAGCGGTGCGAACTGGTTGCAGAGTGGTGCGAACTGGCTGCGGAGTGGTGCGACCTGGTTGCGGAGTGGTGCGAACTGGTTGCGGAGCGGTGCGAACTGGTTGCAGAGTGGTGCGAACTGGCTGCGGAGTGGTGCGACCTGGTTGCGGAGTGGTGCGAACTGGTTGCGGAGCGGTGCGAACTGGTTGCAGAGTGGTGCGAACTGGCTGCGGAGTGGTGCGACCTGGTTGCGGAGTGGTGCGAACTGGTTGCGGAGCGGTGCGAACTGGTTGCAGAGTGGTGCGAACTGGCTGCGGAGTGGTGCGACCTGGTTGCGGAGTGGTGCGAACTGGTTGCGGAGCGGTGCGAACTGGTTGCAGAGTGGTGCGAACTGGCTGCGGAGTGGTGCGACCTGGTTGCGGAGTGGTGCGAACTGGTTGCGGAGCGGTGCGAACTGGTTGCAGAGTGGTGCGAACTGGCTGCGGAGTGGTGCGACCTGGTTGCGGAGTGGTGCGAACTGGTTGCGGAGCGGTGCGAACTGGTTGCAGAGTGGTGCGAACTGGCTGCGGAGTGGTGCGACCTGGTTGCGGAGTGGTGCGAACTGGTTGCGGAGCGGTGCGAACTGGTTGCAGAGTGGTGCGAACTGGCTGCGGAGTGGTGCGACCTGGTTGCGGAGTGGTGCGAACTGGTTGCGGAGCGGTGCGAACTGGTTGCAGAGTGGTGCGAACTGGCTGCGGAGTGGTGCGACCTGGTTGCGGAGTGGTGCGAACTGGTTGCGGAGCGGTGCGAACTGGTTGCAGAGTGGTGCGAACTGGCTGCGGAGTGGTGCGACCTGGTTGCGGAGTGGTGCGAACTGGTTGCGGAGCGGTGCGAACTGGTTGCAGAGTGGTGCGAACTGGCTGCGGAGTGGTGCGACCTGGTTGCGGAGTGGTGCGAACTGGTTGCGGAGCGGTGCGAACTGGTTGCAGAGTGGTGCGAACTGGCTGCGGAGTGGTGCGACCTGGTTGCGGAGTGGTGCGAACTGGTTGCGGAGCGGTGCGAACTGGTTGCAGAGTGGTGCGAACTGGCTGCGGAGTGGTGCGACCTGGTTGCGGAGTGGTGCGAACTGGTTGCGGAGCGGTGCGAACTGGTTGCAGAGTGGTGCGAACTGGCTGCGGAGTGGTGCGACCTGGTTGCGGAGTGGTGCGAACTGGTTGCGGAGCGGTGCGAACTGGTTGCAGAGTGGTGCGAACTGGCTGCGGAGTGGTGCGACCTGGTTGCGGAGTGGTGCGAACTGGTTGCGGAGCGGTGCGAACTGGTTGCAGAGTGGTGCGAACTGGCTGCGGAGTGGTGCGACCTGGTTGCGGAGTGGTGCGAACTGGTTGCGGAGCGGTGCGAACTGGTTGCAGAGTGGTGCGAACTGGCTGCGGAGTGGTGCGACCTGGTTGCGGAGTGGTGCGAACTGGTTGCGGAGCGGTGCGAACTGGTTGCAGAGTGGTGCGAACTGGCTGCGGAGTGGTGCGACCTGGTTGCGGAGTGGTGCGAACTGGTTGCGGAGCGGTGCGAACTGGTTGCAGAGTGGTGCGAACTGGCTGCGGAGTGGTGCGACCTGGTTGCGGAGTGGTGCGAACTGGTTGCGGAGCGGTGCGAACTGGTTGCAGAGTGGTGCGAACTGGCTGCGGAGTGGTGCGACCTGGTTGCGGAGTGGTGCGAACTGGTTGCGGAGCGGTGCGAACTGGTTGCAGAGTGGTGCGAACTGGCTGCGGAGTGGTGCGACCTGGTTGCGGAGTGGTGCGAACTGGTTGCGGAGCGGTGCGAACTGGTTGCAGAGTGGTGCGAACTGGCTGCGGAGTGGTGCGACCTGGTTGCGGAGTGGTGCGAACTGGTTGCGGAGCGGTGCGAACTGGTTGCAGAGTGGTGCGAACTGGCTGCGGAGTGGTGCGACCTGGTTGCGGAGTGGTGCGAACTGGTTGCGGAGCGGTGCGAACTGGTTGCAGAGTGGTGCGAACTGGCTGCGGAGTGGTGCGACCTGGTTGCGGAGTGGTGCGAACTGGTTGCGGAGCGGTGCGAACTGGTTGCAGAGTGGTGCGAACTGGCTGCGGAGTGGTGCGACCTGGTTGCGGAGTGGTGCGAACTGGTTGCGGAGCGGTGCGAACTGGTTGCAGAGTGGTGCGAACTGGCTGCGGAGTGGTGCGACCTGGTTGCGGAGTGGTGCGAACTGGTTGCGGAGCGGTGCGAACTGGTTGCAGAGTGGTGCGAACTGGCTGCGGAGTGGTGCGACCTGGTTGCGGAGTGGTGCGAACTGGTTGCGGAGCGGTGCGAACTGGTTGCAGAGTGGTGCGAACTGGCTGCGGAGTGGTGCGACCTGGTTGCGGAGTGGTGCGAACCTGTTAAAGAGAGGTGCGAACTGGTTGCGGAGTGGTGCGAATTGGTCGCGGGTTGGTGAGAACTGGTTGAGAAGTGGTGCGAACTGGTTGCGGAGTGGTGCAAACTGGTTGCGGAGTGGTGCGAACTGGTTGCAGAATGGTGCAAACTGGTTGCGGAGTGGTGCGAACTGGTTGCGGAGCGGTGCAAACTCGTTGCAGAGTGCTGCGAACTGGGTCCGGAGTGGTGCAAACTGGTTGAGGAGTGGTGGGAACTGGTTGCAGAGTGGTGCGATTTGCTTGCGGAGTGGTGCGAACTGAGTGCGGCGTGGTGCGAACTGGTTGCAGACTTGTGAGAACTGGTTGCGGAGTGGTGCAAACTGGTTACGGAGTGGTGCAAACTGGTTAAGGAGTGGTGCAAACGTTTTGCGGAGTGGTGCAAACTAGTTGCGAACTGGTCGCGGAGTCCTGCGAACTGGCTGCGGAGTTGTGCGAACAGGTTGCGGAGTGGTGGGAACTAGTTGCAGAGTGGTGCGAACTGGCTACAGAGTGGTGCCAACTGGTTGCGGAGTGGTGCGAACTTGTTGCAGAGTGGTGCAAACTGGTTGCGGAGTGGTGCGAACTGGTTGCCGAGTGGTGCAAACTGGTTGCG
>SZWC01033577.1:2452-14952 GCA_023375785.1 Penium margaritaceum | reverse complement strand
TGAGCCTGATCAACTCCCTGAGGGCTGCCCCAGTTTCCATCATACCCGGTGAGAGAAAGTTGAGGCAGGATGGAAGTGATGAGTGAATGACATGTTGGATACGGGGTGCCAAAAAAACAGTGACCAAAGTTTAATGCTTGATAAAAATCATCAGGTCACAAAAGTAAATAGATGATGTTTTGCTGGTTCTGTAGCACTTTACGGAACTCGATTCGGAGTCCGTTTGAGTGAGATATGGATTTTCAAGGTTTGGTGTCGATGGGTCGGGTTCAAGTGATGGCTCCTGCACTACCAGCACCAACGACGGCCACAATTATTGGCCAAGGAGGTTTGGAGCGGCTTTCATGGTAGAAAGGCAGCATGAAGACCTTTAGGGAGCTTCAAGGAAGGTCCCCACCAAGATTATTGGTTGTGCACATGGCAGGGATGGTAATTCTCTTGTGTGAGAGTGTGACTGCCGCTCATCCCGCCAGGCTGGGAGTGTGCTAGGAGAGGAACTTTGACAGAGTGGTTCCTCTAGCTCCATGTGCCAAATGAGGCGTACTTAGGCTTGTTAGAAAGCTGTGCTAATGCACTTTCTCACTCAAGAGTCAATTCAGACATTCGCATTCTCTGGAAACCTACATTTGCTTCCGTAATTTCTGTTTGTGTAACCTGCAACTCCCTCTCACAAACATTTGGTCCTGCCTAGGTGGCTTTTGGTGAGCCTGATCAACTCCCTGAGGGCTGCCCCAGTTTCCATCATACCCGGTGAGAGAAAGTTGAGGCAGGATGGAAGTGATGAGTGAATGACATGTTGGATACGGGGTGCCAAAAAAAAAGTGACCAAAGTTGAATGCTCGATAAAAATCATCAGGTCACAAAATGGAATAGAGGATGTTTTGCTGGTTCTGTAGCACTTTACGGAACTTGATTCGGAGTCCGTTTGAGGGAGATATCGATTTTCAAGATTTGGTGGCGTTGGGTCCGGTTCAAGTGATGGCTCCTGTACTACCAGCACCAACGACGACCACAATTATTGGCCAAGGACGTTTGGAGCGGCTTTCAAGGTAGAAAGGTGGCATGAGGACCTTCAGGGAGCTTCAAGAAAGGTCCTCACCAAGATTATTGGTTGTGCACATGGCAGGGATGGTAATTGTCTTGTGTGAGAGTGTGACTGCCGCTCATCCTGCTAGGCTAGGAGTGTGCTAGGAGAGGAACTTTGACAGAGTGGTTCTTCCAGCTCCATGTGCCAAATGAGGCGTACTCAGTCTTGTTAGAAATTTGTGCTAATGCACTTTATCACTCAAGAGTCAATTAAGACATTCGCATTCTCTGCAAACCTACATTTGCTTCCGTAATTTGTGTTTGTGCAACCTGCAACTCCCTCTCACAAACAGTTGGTTCTACCTAGGCGGCTTTTGGTGAGCCTGATCAACTCCCTGAGGGCTGCCCCAGTTTCCATCATACCCGGTGAGAGAAAGTTGAGGCAAGATGAAAGTGATGAGTGAATGACATGTTTGATACGGGGTGCCAAAAAAAAAGTGACCAAAGTGGAATGCTCAACAAAAATCATCAGGTCACACAAATAATTAGATGATGTTTTCCTGGTTCTGTAGCACTTACGGAACTCGATTCGGACTCCGTTTGAGTGAGATATGGATTTTCAAGGTTTGGTGTCGATGGGTCCGGTTCAAGTGATGGCTCCTGCACTACCAGCACCAACGACGGCCACAATTATTGGCCAAGGAGGTTTGGAGCGGCTTTCATGGTAGAAAGGCAGCATGAAGACCTTTAGGGAGCTTCAAGGAAGGTCCCCACCAAGATTATTGGTTGTGCACATGGCAGGGATGGTAATTCTCTTGTGTGAGAGTGTGACTGTCGCTCATCCCGCTAGGCAACGAGTGTGCTAGGAGAGGAACTTTGACAGAGTGGTTCTTCCAGCTCCATGTGCCAAATGAGGCGTACTTAGGCTTGTTAGAAAGCTGTGGTAATTTACTTTCTCACTCAAGAGTCAATTCAGACATTCGCATTCTCTGCAAACCTACATTTTCTTCCGTAATTTCTGTTTGTGCAACCTGCAACTCCCTCTCACAAAACGTTGGTTCTGCCTAGGCGGCTTTTGGTGAGCCTGATCAACTCCCTGAGGGCTGCCCCAGTTTCCATCATACCTGGTGAGAGAAAGTTGAGGCAGGTTGGAAGTGATGAGTGAATGACATGTTGGATACGGGGTGCCAAAAGAAAAGTTACCAAAGTGGAATGCTCGATAAAAATCATCAGGTCCCAAACGTGAACAGAGGATGTTTTTATGGTTCTATAGCACTTTACGGAACTCGATTCGGAGTCCGTTTGAGGGAGATATGGATTTTCAAGGTTTGGTGGCGATGGGTCTGGTTCAAGTGATGGCTCCTGTACTACCAGCACCAACGACGGCCACACTTATTGGCCAAGGAGGTTTGGAGCGGCTTTCAAGGTAGAAAGGCGGCATGAGGACCTTCAGGGAGCTTCAAGGAAGGTCCCCACCAAGATTATTGGTTGTGCACATGGCAGGGATGGTAATTCTCTTGTGTGAGAGTGTGACTGCCGCTCATCCTGCTAGGCTAGGAGTGTGCTAGGAGAGGAACTTTGACAGAGTGGTTCTTACAGCTCCATGTGCCAAATGAGGCGTAGTTAGGCTTGTTAGAAAGCTGTGCTAATATACTTTCTCACTCAAGAGTCAATTAAGACATTCGCATTCTCTGCAAACCTACATTTGCTTCCGTAATTTCTGTTTGTGCAACCTGCAACTCCCTCTCACAAATAGTTGGTTCTGCCTAGGCGGCTTTTGGTGAGCCTGATCAACTTCCTGAAGGCTGCCCCAGTTTCCATCATACCCGGTGAGAGAAATTTGAGGCAGGATGGAAGTGATGAGTGAATGACATGTTGGGTCCGGGTGGCCAAAAAAAAAGTGACCAAAGTGGAATGCTCGATAAAAATCATCAGGTCACAAAAGTGAATACAGGATGTTTTGATGGTTCTGTAGCACTTTACGGAACTTGATTCGGAGTCTGTTTGAGGCAGATATGGATTTTCAAGGTTTGGTGGCGATGGGTCTGGTTCAAGTGATGGCTCTTGCACTACCAGCACCAACGACGGCCACTATTTTTCGCCAAGGAGGTTTGGAGTGGCTTTCAAGGTAGAAAGGCGGCATGAGGACCTTCACGGAGCTTCAAGGAAGGTCCCCACCAAGATTATTGGTTGTGCACATAGCAAGGATTGTAATTCTCTTGTGTGAGAGTGTGACTGCCGCTCATCCTGCTAGGCTAGGAGTGTGCGAGGAGAGGAACTTTGACAGAGTGGTTCTTCCAGCTCCATGTCCCAAATGAGGCGTACTTAGGCTTTTTAGAAAGCTGTGCTAATGCACTTTCTCACTCAAGAGTCAATTCAGCCATTCACATTCTCTGCAAACCTACATTTTCTTCCGTAATTTCTGTTTGTGCAACCTGCAACTCCCTCTGACAAACAGTTGGTCTTGCCTAGGCGGCTTTTGGTGAGCCTGATCAACTCCCTGAGGGCTGCCCCAGTTTCCATCATACCCGGTGGGAGAAAGTTGAGGCAGGATCGAAGTGATGAAAGAATGAGATGTTGGGTACGGGGTGCCAAAACAAAAGTGACCAAAGTGGAATGCTTGATAAAAATCATCAGGTCACAAAATTGAATAGAGGATGTTTTGCGGGTTTTGTAGCACTTTACGGAACTTGATTCGGAGTCCGTTTGAGGGAGATATGGATTTTCAAGGTTTGGTGGCGATGGGTCTGGTTCAAGTGATGGCTCCTGTACTACCAGGACCAACGACGGCCACAATTATTGGCCAAGGAGGTTTGGAGCGGCTTTCAAGGTAGAAAGGCGGCATGAGGACCTTCAGGGAGCTCCAAGGAAGGTCCCCACCAAGATTATTAGTTGTGCACATGGGAGGGATGGTAATTGTCTTGTGTGAGAGTGTGACTGCCGCTCATCCCGCTAGGCTAGGAGTGTGCTAGGAGAGGAACTTTGACAGAGTGGTTCTTCCAGGTCCATGTGCCAAATGAGGCATAATTAGTCTTGTTAGAAAGCTGTGCCAATGCAACTTCTCACTCAAGAGTAAATTCAGACATTCTTATTCTCTGCAAACCTACATTTGCTTCCGTAATTTATGATTGTGCAACCTGCAACTCCCTCTCACAAACAGTTGGTTCTGCCTAGTTGTCTTTTGGTGAGCCTGATCAACTCCCTGAGGGCTGCCCCAGTTTCCATCATACCCGGTGAGAGAATGTCGAGGCAGGATGGAAGCGATGAGTGAATAACATGTTGGATACGGGGTGCCAAAAAAAAGTGACCAAAGTTGAATGCTCGATAAAAATCATCAGGTCACAAAAGTGAATAGAGGATGTTTTGCTGGTTCTGTAGCACTTTACGGAACTCGATTCGGAGTCCGTTTGAGGGCGATATGGATTTTCAAGGTTTGGTGTCAATGGGTCCGGTTCAAGTGATGGCTCCTGCACTACCAGCACCAACGACGGCCACAATTATTGGCTAAGGAGGTTTGGAGCGGCTTTCAAGGTAGAAAGGCAGCATGAGGACCTTTAGGTAGCTTCAAGGAAGGTCCCCACCAAGATTATTGGTTGTGCACATGGCAGGGATGGTAATTCTCTTGTGTGAGAGTGTGACTGCCGCTCATCCCGCTAGGCTAGGAGTGTGCTAGGAGAGGAACTTTGACAGAGTGGTTCTTCCAGCTCCATGTGCCAAATGAGGCATACGTAGGCTTGTTAGAAAGCTGTGCTAATGCACTTTCTCACTCAAGAGTCAATTCAGACATTCGCATTCTCTGAAAACCTACATTTGCTTCCGTAATTTCTGTTTGTGCAATCTGCAACTCCCTCTCACAAACAGTTCGTCCTGCCTAGGCGGCTTTTGGTGAGTCTGATCAACTCCCTGAGGGCTGCCCCAGTTTCCATCATACCCGGTGAGAGAAAGTTGAGGCAGGATGGAAGTGATGAGTGAATGACATGTTGGATACGGGGTGCCAAAAAAAGGTGACCAAAGTGGAATGCTCGATGAAAATCATCAGGTCACAAAAGTGAATAGGGGATGTTTTTGTTGTTCTTTAGCACTTTACGGAACTCGATTCGGAGTCCGTTTGAGGGAGATATGGATTTTCAAGGATTGGTGGCGATGGGTCTGGTTCAAGTGATGGCTCCTGTACTACGAGCACCAACGACGGCCACAATTATTGGCCACGGAGGTTTGGAGCGGCTTTCAAGGTAGAAAGGCGACATGAGGACATTCAGGGAGCTTCAAGGAAGGTCCCCACCGAGATTATTGGTTGTGCACATAGCAGGGATGGTAATTCTCTTGTGTGAGAGTGTGACTGCCGCATATCCCGCTAGGCTAGGAGTGTGCCAGAAGATGAACTTTGACAGAGTGTTTCTTCCAGCTCCATGTGCCAAATGAGACGTACTTAGACTTGTTGGAAAGCTGCGCTAATGTACTTCCTCATTCAAGAGTTGATTCAGAAATTCGCATTCTGAGCAAACCTACATTTGCTTCCATACTTTCTGTCTGTGCAACCTGCAACCCCCTCTCACAAACAGTTGGTCCTGCCTAGGCGACTCTTAGTGAGCCTGATCACCTCCCTCAGGACTGCCCCAGTTTCCATCAGTGGTATCAGAGCTAGAACAAGGCTTTGTCTCATCCTTGAGGCATTCCTTGCACCCTGTTGTGTGAGAGAGCCGTTTGTGGGCTGAACGTTGCACTACCATGGTGACATCCGCTTCTGTGGTGGCCGGCGTCAACATCGCCAAGTTCGAAGGCAAGAACTTCTTCACCTAGAGCAACAACATGAAAATGGTGCTGATGTAGAAGGGTCTTTGGAGCCAGGTGGATGAGAAGGACAAAGAACCAGAAGAAAGCTCCGTATCCCCTGTCGAGGCGCGTACCTACCGCGAGAAGCGTGACCGCGCCCTTGTAACCATGTACCTCCACTTCGACGAACGACAGCAACTTCTCGTCCGTGGCATCCTCACACCAAAGGAGGTTTGGAAAACTCTTGAGTCCACTTATGCTTCCAAGTCAATCCTCATGAATATGCAGGTGCGTCGTCGCTTTCACACTGTGAAGATGGATGAATCCGGATCCATGATTGACTACATCAACATGGTGAAGTCTCTCTTTGACCAACTTGCTGCGATTGACGTCCCTGTCAAGGAACGTGTGCTGATGCTAACCATCCTCTCTTGTCTTCCTAGCAGCTATACTCCTCTCATTGTTACCCTGGACCAGCATGGCGACAAGATCTCCCTCAGTGATGTGGAGGAGAGCCTGTTGTTTGAAGAGGAGCGGCGCAAGGGAGATGAGGGCAGAAGCGGACTGGACGTCGCTCTCATCACCAACTCTGGTCATGGGGGTGGTGCTGCACCAACCAGGGGCAATGGCGGAGGAGGGAAGAAGAAGGGGAACTGCCACTACTACAAGAAGCTGGGCCATTGGGCATGCGAATGTTGGAAGAAGAAGGCGGACCTTGCTGCTGGAGTGGGAGCGGGAAAACAGTCCGATTCTTCCGCGAACGCCGCAGATTGGGACAGTTGATTCGTGACAACCATCCGGGTCCTGCACGTCTATGACAACACCGCCCTATTCTGGATCATCAACTCGGGAGCCACGCGGCACATGACGTATCGCCGGGAGTGGTTCGTTGTCTACACCGTTGTTGAGTCTCGTCGGGTGTACATGGGGGACAACCATGTGCAAATGACGGTTGCGGAGGGTGAGATTGTGTTTTGTGCTTCCGTTGAGGGTAAGCACGTGGAACGTTGTGTGAAGGGGGTGCTCCATGTTCTGAGACTGGCAGCTAACCTCCTCTCTGTCTCATCTCTCATCTCCGAAGGCATGCAGGTTTTCTTTGAGAATGGTGGCTGCACCATCTCTGCCCGTGCAGGCCGTGTGCTTGCAAAAGCAAACAAGGAGGACAGTCTTTCCCGCCTCTACGTGGCGTCGGAGAAGGAAGCCAACTGAGCGTTGGCAGGGAGAAAGGGAAAACATGACATCGGCTTGTGGCACCGCCGGCTCGGTCACCTCGGCTTTGGCGCCATCATCTCCATGCAGCAGATGGTCCGCGGCCTGGAGCTCAAGGGGGTGAAGCAGCCAGGTGCATCAGCTTGTGAACCTATATTCGCGTTCTCTGCAAACCTACATTCACTTCTGTTATTTCTGTCTTTGCAGTTTGCAACCCCCTCTCACAACCAGTTGGTCCTGCCTAGGCGGCTCTTAGTGAGCCTGATCACCTCCCTGAGGGCTGCCCCAATTTCCATCATGAGAGCTGAGCAAAGGAAAGAGAATAACGGACTGAAGTGTCATGAGCTGAGAGTGGGTGGCGAGAGAAGAATGAGCGACAAACAAGCAGAGCAAAGACAGGGCAGCGAAGCCGAGGAACCAAAGGTGAACAGGATGAAAACAACTGTTCTGGGTTAAGTTGCCGGGGAATGAACATCCTCAATAAACACAAAAAAACAGGACAAAGCAGTAAGAACAACGGCTTTTTCCCGCTAGCCGGATGCGGGTGACACATGTCACATTATTAGAGGGATACTTAACTGTCGGTTAAACGGTCTGATGACCAAAGACCTGTTTGGTCAAGTTGGTTCCTGTGAGACTTGAACCCTTATTCTGAGACTTGGATTTTTTTAGAGGTGAGGGCTGTAATGCTGGTTCTTCCTCATTTCCAACATGAGTGATTGATTGAGTAAGCCTGTTCAACCAAGAATGTTGCTCTCCTGCAGCCAAGCGTCTCGAGAACGTCCACGCTGCAAGGGTCTGAATTATTGTACAAGGGTTTAATAGTGACGTCTACTCTCGATCAATGNTCGGTTAAACGGTCTGATGACCGAAGAGCCGTTTGGTCAAGTTGGTTCCTGTGAGACTTGAACCCTTATTCTGAGACTTGGATTTTTTTAGAGGTGAGGGCTGTAATGCTGGTTCTTCCTCATTTCCAACATGAGTGATTGATTGAGTAAGCCTGTTCAACCAAGAATGTTGCTCTCCTGCAGCCAAGCGTCTCGAGAACGTCCACGCTGCAAGGGTCTGAATTATTGTACAAGGGTTTAATAGTGACGTCTACTCTCGATCAATGACCTCACTTGCCAGACCGAGCACAGACTGTGCTCGGTCTTGTCTCCCGTGGCACGAGGACTGCTGCGGGGGACAACAATGAGGTCACAGACGATAACTGATTGTCTCAAACTCGCCCTTTACTCTTGCAAAATGGTTTTTTACCTTGAAGAAATGGACCTTCCTACAATTTTTGTGGTGAACTACTGCATATGTTACAGTGGGAAAAAATTGTTTTTTATCCACCAATACCGTGTGAGGATGCTGTCTTCGGTTATCACAAACCAGGACACGAAGTTAAGTTGGTCCTAGAGGTTTGCTTGTCCAGAGAGGGAGCGGGCAAAGCGAGGGCAAAGTGTCTAGAAGGAGTACGTCCCTGGACATGACATCAAGCGGCCTCCGAGCAGGCGAGGATCTGACGGCTCCCCGGAATTCTGTTCGGACCCAAAGCAACATCTTGCACCATTGAACGCATCCATGCTAAAGCAAAGAACCAAACATCGTAGCCTCAAACACTGTTTCCTGTGCTCTCCTCTGGGACGTCTACTGGACGTTTGGCATTCCTACCCGGTGGTGGGTCGTACCCACTCCTGGGTGGGACTTTGTGACGTCTCGTACCTGTGGATGACACCGTCAATGTCGCGTATCTACGGCGTGAGTTGAGCCAAAGTTGCTGGACTCATGGGATATTCTACAAGCGCATTAGATGCTAGGCCTGTGAGATTTTTGCTAGTCGAATCGCCGCAGCATACCTCATCTAATGCAACGATGACTCGGCTCCCCACACCCCTGGAGGCGTTTTTAATCCTGTCACTCATTTTGATTCGCATGCATCTACACTTCCACCGTCAGCCGTCCGTCGACACCCTCGACTCTTTGCCAGCCACACCCTGGAGAGTCAGCACCCTTCGTCCCACCCTTGTACTGCCACCGCTATGACTTAGCTCGTAGTGCCGGTTCCGCCTGTCCAGTTCATCGATGCTTGTACATGAATCCATGTTCCAGATGTTCCATACGTCTACACCACATCGATTCCATGTTTGTGATTCGACATCTAACGACAGTGTCCACGCATGAAGGTCCTAACAATCTGCCATCATGGCACATGCTCAGTTGGTGGCTCGCTTCAACCATCAGGCGACAATCCGCCGCCACCAGCCACGTGTGCACAGGCCGTCGCCACTGCCATGCCTCAGAACGTCCGGGCATGTTTCTGGAACCACTTCTAGCGCATGGAGAGTTATCCCTGCCATGCCATCTGTCCGCTGTGCAAGAACACTTCCGTCAACAAATCTCTTTCCGTCCGTGATGGGAATACCTCCAGCATATGGTCGAATCTTGCGGCTGCCCATCGTTGCATGGCTCGCAACATTGTCAATGAAGGTGCGGGAACCCAAGGAGTCCGCCAATCAGTGGCCGTTGCTGCTGCTGGACAAAACACTACCTCGACAATCGGATTGGTCCGCCTGGCATGGGACCCCTCCTACTTCAGATCTTGCATCTGGACATTTTTTTGTGCAGAAGGATATCGCATTCGCCGCAATATCGTTGGAGAATCTGCAAGCGGCTTTCGAGCATGGGAACCCAATGGCGCACCTGACATCCGGCTAAACACTGGCGTGCGACATCCATGCGGCCTATCCCCGCTATCGCGAGCTGGTCTAAAACATCCTGCACGGCTGCGAGAACCATTAATCCATTGGGGAGGATGGCTGGACTTCCACAGCCAACGACAGTTTAATCACCATTACTGCGCATGGAATTCAACAGTTTCGCATCGTCAACGTCCTTGTCGGCTTCGAGCCCCTCTCCGGCACCCACGATTCACCTGCGCTATACCACGTCTTCCGTTGCGTCGTCATTTCCTGG
The DNA here is from genome assembly GCA_023375785.1 of Penium margaritaceum. Taxonomy (NCBI): domain Eukaryota; kingdom Viridiplantae; phylum Streptophyta; class Zygnematophyceae; order Desmidiales; family Peniaceae; genus Penium; species Penium margaritaceum. The sequence goes on along the minus strand of SZWC01033577.1, from coordinate 4,983 downwards.
GGCCTCTGGGATCGTGTTTACGCCATCACCATGGACAACGCTGCCGTGAATGGTGCCATGGCAAAGAACTGGCTTGAGGTGCACTGTCCTGGCTTCGTCGAAGACTGGTTCGTCCGGTGCTTTGACCACGTCCTCAACCTCGGTGTCAGCGACATTCACCAAGTCCCGGCCGCCAATTGCATCGTCCAGATGGTCCGACGGCTGGCGAACTTCATCAGCCACAGCCCGCAGTGGGTGGCATCCGGCGAGGCCTTTTTCCTGGCCAATCACGGCACGCTGTACCGGAAGCTGAACATCGACTCAAGGACGCGCTTGAACTCCACGGTGGCGATGCTCCAGGTCGCCCACGAGCAGCGCGAGCGGTTGGAAGCATGGCTGTCCTTGGTCAACGCCGAAGACATGCGGCTGTTCGGCGGACAGTGGATCACTATCCGCTGCATCGCCGAAGTGCTGGAGCCGTTTAAGAACATGACGGATGACATCTCTGTCGAGACATCGCTGACAATCGGTCTGGTGGTGCCCTTCTACCATGAACTTCTGTATTGCCTCCAAAGCAACGCCGCTGCATGTCGCCAGGCCTTGGCGGCTCGCCCGGCTGGTGACGTGAACAAAGAGCTCCATGAAGTGCAGGCAGCTCTTGCGACTGCACTTGAGAAGGGGGCAGAACACGTGGGAGTGTACTGCGCACTCTTCGGGGACTGCCAATACCTAGGGACGTTCTTGGACCCCATGTTCAACAAAGCCTATTCTGAAGAGACCTACAGCGGCGACTCCAGCGTCGTCCACCCCGAGCACGTGATGAAGGCCTTGATGAAGAAGCTCCAGCCGTACGAAGAGGCCTTCATCGAGGCAAGTGAGCAACGCATGGCACGGGACAATGCCAAGGAGGCCACTGCAGACTCTCTCCCGCCATCTGCTACGGTGCCTGCTGCTGTCCTTGACAAGCTGCTGGTGGTGGGTGCAACTGAAAGCGCCCCTATGGCTGCGCCAGCTACTCCTGCCGCTGCTACCCCTGCTGCTGCAGCATCGCCCCCTGCTCCCACAAATACGGCTGTGTCTCCGCCAACCTCATTGCAAGCTGATCCCGCTATTCTTGCCCCTGCTACAACCGCATCTTCATCTCTGGCTGCAGCTGATACCGACAATGCAGCAAGCAAGCACCTTCCGCGTTGTTTCGCTCATTAAGGACGTCAAAATGAAACCATGTTCTAAACAACATGTTAAGAGTGTCCACATCGGGTTCTGACGTCATGTGTCGAGAGTACACGTCAATATTCAGGTATCGCCCGAGTGTGCTTGTTCTCGCGGCGCATACGACTGCAAGTTGGTGTCGGGTCTCGTTTTGCCGAGCGATACTGCCATTCGCTTGCGCAAGAGCAATAGTATTGTTTCTACAGGCTTCGAGAGTAGGTTAGAAAGGAAACGAGGGAGTTTGTGAGTGCATGTACGAGTGAGTGTGTGAGTGTTTGACTGCGTGAGGGAAGGAGTGACTGAGTGATTGACTCACCAAGTGAGGGGTAACTAACTACTCACTTAACAAGTATGTAAGGTTAGTATTTCTTTTCTAAATCGGGCCTTGGAGTAGTTGATTTTCATGCATGCACGTGTGAGGGTGGTTGTCTGTGTGAGTGCATGCCTGGATGCCTTCACGCCAGTGCAGACATGAATGCAGTAAGGCACCAAGACTGAGTGTGTCTTTTTTCGTTCAAGAGTGCATGTCTGTTTTGATTCCTCCTATGTATCAGATGGCAGATCTTGATCACGCTGTTGGGCCCATTCCACGATGTACTCTGATTTAGTGTGTTGGTCTGATCTTGACCCACTGTTTGAATGTGTAGCTCTCGCAAAACGAGCTAAATGCAAGTCACGCTGGGAAGTGTGATGAAATGTTCTACAGCTTCTTGTGAAAAGCAACATCTTGTGCACGCACAGATTCCAATCACTGAAGATCATTTTGGCATCCAGATAGAGGACCATCGTGAGTCTCAGTGGTGGACAGGGGATTGCATGATCAGTGAAGACTGAAGAAGAAGGGAAACGATTCCAAGGGTATGAAATTCGTTTTGTTGGGTCTCGTACAAGAGGTAAATAGAGCTTCTTCTCCTGCAGAACAAAACTATAAACGCACATGAACACAAACACCTGCACTGTTACACTGGTACCCAGTGACACTGGGCTCTTCTACTACACGTAGTGATGCAAGTAGCCAGCCATTTCCTGATGGTCATGAACCCCGAACGATGAACCTGATGGTGTTGTTGTTACCGCCGCCCACAACGGTTGTCACGTTGAAGTTGGATGCCGACGCGCTGTTTCTTCCAAAGAAGGGGTTTGACGTGGTGAAGCTGTAGATTGTACCAATGTTTGCACCCCTGCAAGTTGCCGCGGCGTTTGTAGCGCCGGTCATGAAGCCGTGGCTCTCGCAGCCGTACGCTTCCACGCCATATACATATACATATACATATACATATACATATACATATACATATACATAAACATATACATATACATATACATATACATATACATAT
>SZWC01033574.1:0-19415 GCA_023375785.1 Penium margaritaceum | reverse complement strand
TATCTATATCTATATCTATATCTATATCTATATCTATATCTATATCTATATCTATATCTATATCTATATCTATATCTATATCTATATCTATATCTATATCTATATCTATATATATCTATGTCTATGTATATCTATATCTTTATCTTTGTCTATATCTATATCTATAACTCTATCTATATGTATACTTATGTCTATATCTATATCTATATTTATATCTATATCTATATACATCTATCTTGATATGTATACCTATATCTATTTGTACTTAATAATATTTCTTTACGAAGTCGTTCAAGCTAAAGCAAATGACCCTTTCTTCTTTAATGCAAAGGTAATCATTGCCTTCCACCGCTTTAAGAAGCCAACTCGTCCACCTCCCCCTCCCCCGATTACCCCCCTCCTTCAGTCGCGCGCCTTCTTCAGAGGTCACGACGTGGTGATCCATGTAAACAATGACAAACTTACCCACGCATTATTATGAGGGACTCTTCTATGTCTTGTCCAAACAAAATGCCTTTTATTTGCGGGATATGTAGTGACGTGCTGCATGCCCCACGTGGCATGTCATCGTCGCACAAAAATCCGTGGCTTATTATTATTCAAAGTCGGAAAGCGTGGCAATGTAAGCCATAGAAACAGAAATCTTGTCATAAAGGTATCTAATGGATGAACGGGGGGCGCCAGAAGTTACCTCTCTTGTATCTTCGGGGTATCCTGGAAATTTCCAGTAATCCTGCTTAGACGAAAGGCCACGGCCGGCGATTCCGCGTGGACGCCTCGAGAACTTGACCCTCGCAGCTCCGCCAATTCGGGCCGCTCGCGGAAAAGGATCATGAATCGAAAAATATGGCCAAACCGTGGGCCGTAAACGCAAAGACCTCGTTTCACAGGCCATTACGCCATGGGCGTTGTAAGGACCGCAGCGCTGTGCAGAGGAGGCCTGCCAATAGACGCCATTGCATCCACGACCCTGGGCTTGTATCGATTTTTACATTGAGGCTTTTTTGTCTACGATCCGCGGCTCAGTTTAGCACGCGTCGTGGCCCTGCGGCTTGATACTTCAATTCAGCACCTTCCAAGTCATTGAAATGTCAAACCAAAATCAGATTCTTGGCTCTTCCTAAAAAAATTCATAAATTGATTTTAAGAATGCTCTATTTACATAGATTCATCACACATACAGTTTCTCATACATCAAATGTTTGCACATTAGGATGTTGCCTACGTCAGAGTAGGCAGCATCCCAATGTGCAACCTCACGAGAGGTTGGAGCCTTGCATAGGGTGGATGGGTCCTCCGGACGTGCTATGGAGCGGACTGAGAGAGCGTGTGCATCTCGAGCTCCATGTAGGATGCGCGCGAGTGCAGCCATAACCGCATGCCGATGCTCGTGATGGAGCATGGCGTAGCCCAGTGCGGAGCCCGGGTGAAGGTCTGCAATGATGGCTGAAGTAGTCAGGCCAAGGGCCTTGGTGCCAGGGTCCCCACTCATGACCATAGGAGTGGAGGAGACACGTAGAGTGATAGGGGGAGGAGGCGCCACAGGGCGCAGTGCGACGATCTTCGTGCTCACTGCCAGCTTGGGTCGGCAGCTGCTGCCTGGGCCACGTGTGTAGTGTGGTAGGGAAGAGATGGCACCAAGTCTGACGGGATATCGTAGGCGGACGGGGCTGCTGACATGGAGGGACCAGCGGAGGCGACTAGGGCTGCTGGCTCGGAGGGGCATGCGGGCGCGACTGGGGCTGTTCGCCCGGAGGGGCCGGGTGATGCGACTGGGGCTGCTGGCCTCGAGGGGCCAGCGGGCGAGACTGGTGCTGCCGGCGTGGAGAAGCCAGCAGGCGTGTTTGGGGCTGCCGGTCCGAGAGGCCAGCGGGCGCGACTGGGGCTGCCGGCCCGGAGGGGCCCACGGGCGCGACTGGGTCTGCCATAGGGTCAGTGGGCGCGACTGAGGCTGCCGACAAGGAGGGGCCTGCGGACACGACTGGGGCTGCTGGTCTGGTGGGGCCAGCGTCCGCAACGGGGGCTATTGGCCTAGAGGGGCCAACGGACGCGACTTGGGCTGCTGGCCCGGAGGGGCCAGCGGACGCGACTGTGGCTGCAGGCCCGGAGGGGCCAGTAGACGCAACTGGGGCTGCTGGCACGGAGGGGCCAGCAGACGCGACTGGGGCCACTGGCTCAGACGGACTATGTGATGTGTTCTCTAGAAGTACTAGGACGGAGGAGAGACTCACCACTCCCCCATGCGACGGGAGGGACACGGATGAGCCGGAGTGAATAAGATCGCGTCAAAATAGCTCCTCAAAGAAGAGGGCATCGCAAGACTTGACGATGTAGTGCTGGACGGCATCCCAGAATTGCCAGGCCTTGGATTGACGAGAGACACCAAGAAAGGTACAAGGACGTCCGTGGAGGGCGAGCTTGCCGCCCTGCTTCGGGGCGCGTAACCACACGATGGCCACACAGCCCCAGACGCGAGCCGGGCGGAGGTCAGCGCGCTGACCGCACCAGTGCTTGTACGGCGTGGACTGGCAGGGAAGAGGCCCGTAGGGAATCCGGTTCCACACCCAAGTCATGTAAGCCATGGCTTCAAAGTAGAAGCCATCGGAGAGACGAGACTCAACTCGCATGCCCCGGACGGCGTCGGCCATAGTGCGATTCCACTACTCGAAGACGCCGTTCTGAGCGGGTGTATACTGCACTGATGTCTCGTGGTGGACACCGTGGGAAGCGAGAAACGTCATGGTCTTGCCCATGTACTCACCGCCGTGATCAGATCGAAAGCGGTGAAGAGATCGACCACACTCGCACCCCACAAAGACAAGCCAGTCTTGAATGGTACGGGCAACATCGCTCTTCTCCCGAAGGCAAAAGACCAAGTGGTAGTGAGAGTAGTCGTCAGTGAGGGTGAGGGCATATCGGCCACGCTCGCCGACGGACTCGGCAGGGAGGGGACCCATGACATCGGAATGAAACAGGTCTAGAGGGGCGGACGCACGGAGGAAGACTGAGGGTACGTGGGCCGGTGCATCTTGCCCTGAGTGCAATCAATGCACTTTGTGGGGCACGGCCAGGGGAAAGTGTCTGGGTCGAGGCCGTTTGGCGGCTGGGTGTGGAGCATGCTATCGATGGCAGCCGAATGGATGTGGCAAAGGCGACGATGCAAGAGGTGAGTGTGCTGCGGAGAGAGCGTACTGGTGATAAACAGATGGCCTGTGGCGGCCGATGGGGAGGGGACGGAAGGAGAGAAGGACAGGCAAGGGACATGCCACAGGTTACCACAGGCGGTGGCGTGAAGAACGACAAGACCAGATAGACACAACAACACAATGCCAACACCACGCGAGTGTACAACGTCCATGCTCATGCGGTCAAGGGTAGTAAAATACAGGAGGCTGAGCTCAAAAGGACATCAGTCATGAAGATATCACCAGCACGAACACGGAAGCAAATGACGCCGACACCGCGGATAGGTAACACCTGTCCGAAACCACTCTAGACACCGGATACAACGCCAACAGGACCAAGCATGCTAAAGGCCTCGCGAGAGGCCGTCATGTGATGCGTGGCTCCGGAATGGATGATCCAGGTCTCAGAAGGGTCCTGGACCGGTGTCGCTAGATCATTGACAGTCACATGGCAGCAAGCGAGAGACGCGGATGCGATGGAAGAGGGTGCGAACCGAGACTTCCAATCATCAATCCACGTAACGTCTTCACGAAGGGGGAGAGAGGAGATCACGGAAGACGGCGAGACAAACAAGGAAGCAGGACACGACCACAGCTCAATCTCAGTCATGCAGGGCAAGAGGGACGAGCAAGATGTGACGCAACTCGTACTTCCCTGGGAGGGAGGGCCAGGCAGGCCGAGCTCAAGCACAATGAACTGCTCCAATTGACGCTCACGCGTGGACGGCCCCGGAGTGTAGATTGAGTGTAGAGTGATGGCACCTAAGCTCGGATAGAAGGAGGACTGCCCTAGTGAAGGGAACGGAGGCACCGATGGCTGCGGATGATGCTGCTATGGAGCTTGCGTCTGCGGGACCGGTTTCGTGGTCGGAGGAGTGGAGCTGCTGGACGGGGTGGAGGCGTCAGAGGCGGCGACAGCTACGGCGACAGGGCGAGACGGCGCTCCCGCTGGCGACGCATGGTGGCGATGACGTATGCCTCGTCCGTCGGGAACGGGCACGTGTACCGTCCGTGCCCTGACTGGCCATAGTTGTGGCAGATCAAGCCACCACCGCTGGAACCGGTCGAGTGTTGCTGCTGCTACTGCTTCTGACCCTTGCCCTTCTTGCTCTGTTTCTTCTTCTTCCCCGACGACAAGGAGCTAGTGGAGGTAGCTGCTGTGGGAGAAGTGACATCCACTTAAGCGACGGCAGGGGAGGCAAGGGCCTCCGTGCGCTAGAGGCGGGACTCCGAACAAGCTTCCTGAGGAAGAGTTCATATGCCCAGGGCATGAGGGTGCCCTGGGTCGCCATGGTGGAGAGGATATCCCGGGAGTAGTGCACGAAGACGTTTGCGTACGCGTCGGTGGCACCACGCTTGTTGGTGAGGAGCGCGGCCAGGGGGGTGGAGCAGAGGTGACTAGGCAACGGAGGATGTCCTCAGCCTGTTGCCAGTAAGCGGTGACTGTCTTTGTCTCCCCCATGTGCAAGAAGTTGAACTCCCGTAGTAGATGGCTGGTCTCAGCCTCGTTGGACAGGCGATGGGGATGAGTGAGGATGTGCCATGCGGCGGCAGGGTCTAGGGTGCCGCCAGCGGTGAAGTCGGCGAGAAAGGGCTCTACGGCCAGGCGGGAAGCCGGAGGAGCAACGGGGACGAGGGTGCATACGGCGCGACCGGCGTCATACAGCTGATCGGCCTGGGTGGAGTTATACGGGAGGGTGTAGTATGCCCACAGGCCCTCACCTTGCGCCCAAATACGGCAGCTAAGGTCCCAGCTCTGGAACTGCTCGCCGGCCTGAAGCGGCGGGGGCAGCGTCTCAAAGTCCTTTTGCCTGCGGCCGACGCCCAGAGAGGGGCCAAGGACGGAGGTCACTGTCTGTCGCTAGCGCTGAGTCTACTGCTGCGCCAGGTAATGCGTGGCAGCGAACATAACAGGACTCGCGTGTCTAGGAGGAGTGAACGGAGGCGGGCTACAGGTGGCAGACTGTGAGGCCAGTGGCTGTAGTGCTGCAAGTTGCTGCGTCAGGGCGGCGAGCTGTTTCGGAATGGCAGTCATGGGTTCAGAGTCGCCGGCGATGATGCCAGTGGGCTGCTGCCACTGCTCTTGCTGCTGTAGCTGCTATAAGAAAGGGGGGCTGGGGGTCCAGTCAACAAAGGACCTCTCCCCACTGGGACTGTTAGCCATGGTGGATTTTGGTACCCCCTTTCTTTGTTTTTTTCTCATGCTGCTGATGTCAGCATTGACTTCAGCGTAGGATAGCTGACATCAGCAACTGCCACCTTGTTATTTGTAGGACTGCTGGTGTAGAGCTTTGTCCCCCCTTCTTTTTTTGTGTTGATGACGTAAGCAGTGACGTCAGTAGTGACGTCAACGGTGGGATGCTTACGTCAACAGCGGCCGTTGTTGGGGCCACTGTTGTAGCTGCTGCTTCTACTGCTGTTGCTAATACTGTTGCTACTATGGTTGCTGTTGCAATAGCAACTGATGCTATTGTTGCTGCTTGCTACTACGGCTACAATAGCTACTACAGCAGCTATGGCAGCTGCTGCAGCCGTAGGAAAGGCGCTGGTGGGGTGGGGGGTATTTTTCCTCCTCTTTTCTTTTCCTTTTGTCTGTCAAAGCGAGCTTCACTGCTCACTGTGGGCAGCGGGCTACGCGCAGCGAGCTCGCTGCTCAGTGCCAACAGTTTGCTGCCAGTAGTCTGCTGCTTGTTGCGAGCAGCGGGCTCACTGCCTACAGCCCGTCACTCGCGGCGAGCTGCGGGCTGCGAGCAACAGCGGCCAAAACAGGCTGCTGCTTACTGTTGCTGTTACAGCTAACTGCAACTACTACTTGCTGATGCGACTATTGTAGCCTACTGCTGTTGCTGCTCGCTACTACTACTACTGCTCGCTGACACTGCTGCTGTTGCTACGAGCTGCTACTACTGGCCGCCGCTGCTGTATGCTTCTCCAGGCTGCTACTGCTGCGAGCTGTTGCGAGCTGCTACTACTGCCGACAGTTGCTGCTGCACGCAGCTTCTACTGCCTGCTCCTTCCACTGCTCGTTGCTGTTGCCTTCCGTTGCTACTGCTGCAGGCTGCCATTGTTGCTCGCTGGTGCCAGTCACTGCACTTGGGTGACGTTGCCGCATGCGTCGTTGCCCGTAGATGTTGGACGTGGCCTGCTACTTACCTCCTCGCGTCATGCGTGTGGGTCAGGGCTGCCGGAAAAATCCGGCAGCATTTCCCCTTGCCCAATGGCCATGGGAAAAAATGTGACGCCGCCACCAGGCGGGTCAATGCTGCCAGAAAAAATCCGGCAGCATTTCCCCTTCACTAGCGCTTATGGGAGTCCGCCACCGTTGTGTGGTACCTGTAAGCCAGTTTTCTGCCACTACTGCTACGCTCTGGCTGTGATACCAAGAAAGAAATACTAGGCAGCAGGTTTGGACAGCACTGTTATTGATGCAGCATGCGCGCTTCCACGCTCGTTACTTATGTGTGCTGCCTCCTTAGTCTGTTGTTCTAGAGTCTAAGTCTGGAAGTTCTGGGTTTGTTACTCAGAAAAACGCGCACCAGTGTTAGCGCCAGAAAGAAGCTGAAAACTGAAAGTGACAGATTAGGAATGAAGAATGAGCAACAATGGGAGACCCCTCCAAATTCTAGATCCGCCCCAGCTCTATAGAGCTTGTTACTCAGCTAACCAGCCAATCAGAAAATAGACATAGACCTATTTTCTGGCAGGCAGGCTTTTCTCGGTGAGCCTTGCCAGACGGCCGACAACCTTCGTTCGTTTTGTCTAAAAACTGGACAATATCATAATACTGACGCTACGGACGCAGTCGTGCACTCAGAAACAGCTAGAAAAATAGCAGCAAAGAGTTATGGCTGCCTGAACATAGGCAGTGCTTACGATGGTCCATGATGCCAAACCATGCCGCGCAACATGAGACATGGACCCCAGGCAGAGCATGATGCTGCAGACGCAATGGTACAGTCAGACCCAGCGCCTAACGCATGCAGACAGCATCTGCGGTGGCGGTGACCGCCGGCGGCCCGACTGCCGAGGAGGCCTGCCGATTGAGCTAAGCACGTCGCCAGAGAGAGGAGGCTCCAGCGAACTGCGAGCAGGCCTCAGCGTGCGTCGACTCCACTGGACAGCACTCTAGCAGCGTCGAGTCTTGCCGTTAGTCATCTACACGCCGATGTACACAAGCCGGGAGGAAAAAACAGAGCACAATGAGGATGCACAAAAACCAACAAGCATAAATACCTACCGCGACGCATGGTGGGTGTCGCACGCAGCAGTGCAAGGTCTGTCGTAAAACCGGTCCAAAAACATTATTTGGTCGTAACTCTGTGCAGATAATTCAGAACGCAACGCCGTCTGAACCTAAACGTGCAAGATCTCAAGCCGGACGCTATGACTGGTTACACACATGCATCCAGCATCAAACGGTGGACACACAATGCAAAACATGCAAATCGGGCCCATGGCCAGTCCACCGATAAAATCCTACAGGCTGCAAAAATAGTGCAGAAGGTCCCAGACAACATCCAGGACTCTGGGGTGGTCTTCGGTCAGCTCTGAGTAGGTGGTCCATCACTAGACGATGAACCGGCGCCACCAAGGTCCGCATCGGGGATCTGCACAGGCATGGACACGGCCGAGTGGTCACAGTAAACTATACAGGTCGACATGAACGTCACAAATCACAACTCTCCCCCATGACCCGATGGTCCGCATGTCCATACACGTGCAGCTCTGAAACGAGTGCAACGAGTGCAGAAACAGTTGTGACACAGACAAAGACACACCCTGTGCTCAACCGCTCTCAGGCAAGGTGCAAAGCCCAACAGAACGAATGGCCACCAGAAACTTCCCGTGCGCCAGTGCCTTTGTCAGGAAATCAGCACACTGCATGTTAGTGCCGACCCATATGACGGAGGTCACGTGTTGCTCCACTTGGTCACGCACGAAGTGATGTTCAACTTCAATGTGCTTCGTGTGGGCATGAAAGACACCAAAGTTCTCCGCAATGGCAAGAGGACTTTGGTTGTCGAAACAAAGCACAATGGCGGGCATTGACTGACCCAACTCAAGGAACAGGCGTGGTAGCCACACTGCCTCAGCAGCCTCTACACCCAGAGCAACATATTCTTCCACCAACGAGCCATGTGCAATGCAGCCCTGCTTCTTGCTGCATCAAGACATGTAACCGGTACGATTGCATCCATCACGACTCTAGGCACAGTCGCTATCGGTATAGCCGTCAAGAACCACCGAACACCACCGGCGAAAAAAGAGTCCGAGGTACGGTGTGGAGACCACGTAGTGCAGCACTCACACAGCCACATCAAGGGCTCTAGCATGTGGAGCCTGCGAGAACTCTGCAAGGAGGTTGATGGCAAAATCGATGTCGGGGTGTGTGGTAGTTGCCAGGTATACTAGAGATCTAATGAGGCAGAGGTACAAGGTCACATCCAATGTCTCCCCCAGCTGTGTGGGATCTTCCACCTTTAGGGCATCCTGCCCGTCAGGTGTAAGAGGTATGGAGGCTGTGGGTACTGCGCCAAGGAGGTCACTGAAGCGCTCCTCCACAACACATGCGTATCGAGCCTAATGCAACAGAAGTGTCCGACATGTGCGATCTCGCACAATCTCCATGCCAAGAAACATTATTACAAGACCAAGATCCTTCATCCTATATGTACTCTGGAGGACTGCCTTGGCCTCCTTCACAGCCTCTATGGAAGGAGACGCGATCAGAAGGTCATTCACATAGACCAGGATGGCAGTGAACTGCTCAGGCGTTTGTTGGATAAAGAGAGAGGGATCTGCCTCGCTCTGTACATATCCCGCACGAGTCAAGGTGCCAATAATCTCCTGGTTCTAGCACCCAGGAGTCTACTTGAGACTGTACAAGGACTTACGCAAGCGCTAGACTTTGTCACCATCCTCAAAGCCTGATGGTTGGGCCACGTAAATCTCCTCATCCAGAGAGACATGGAGGAACGCGTTGTTCACACCCATTTGGTGTAGTTCGCAGTCATGCTGAGCCACCACACCAAACAGAGCGTGAGCTGAGGTCATGCGGTCGACAGGGGTGAAGGTGTTAGTGTTCTTGTGAGCCATCCGGCTTCACTTTCTTGCGCAAGACCCACTTGAACTGAATAGCCTTCCTCCTAGTGGAAGGTCGACTAGCTCGCAAACTATGTACTCTCGGATGGCACGAAGGTCATTCTTGCATGCAGCACGCCAGTCGTCTACATCCTCTGATGAGAGAGCTTCCCTCAGTGCGCCCGGATCAAGCATAATAGAGGAAGAGCTTTGAGTGGCAAGTGCATACGCCTCAGAGCTGGGCTTGAGTACCACAAGGTCAGCTGCTGCATCACAAGCGATAGGAAGCTCGCAAGTAACCAGATGGTGCTCTACAAGGCATGCTAGATGTACCTCTGTGTGATCTGTACGGACACTCAGGCCTAGGGCCTTTATGTCAGGATCACCAATTGAGACAATGCAAGTGGAGCGCCTGAGTACGGGGCCTGACACCCGCTGGTCTTTGGAGACCAATCGTCGAAGACAACCACCGAGCTCACGCGAGTAACCTGGGCTCAAGGGGCTCACTTCCGGCTCAGAGACAGGCACGACCACATCTGATGAGGACGGAGGTAAAGGGGCAAGTGTGAGGAATACTGGTAAAATGATGGACGACAATGGAATGGGTGTGGCAGCAGGAGCAGGAGTCGAGGCAAGACCACGCACAGAGGCAGGAGTACTGGTGGACATAGGTACAAAATCATTGCTGTCTGTGGGATGCGAGGGAACAGGGGTAGAAACCGGCTGGGATGAAGAGGTCTCTGGGACGACAGCGATGATCACTGGGTCATCGAGAGCCGGAGATGGAGAAATGGAGAGGTCTCGAACGGACACATCAGCCGGAAGAGAGGTGCTAGGCCCAGACTCCCCCATCCGTCGAGAAGCCTTACATGTAGGAACGTGCATGACGGTCATTGATATGATCGAGGTCAGGTCATGGTAGGTGAGAGACTCAAAGAAGAGCACGTCGCGGGACTCAACGATGCGACGATGGACGGGGTCCCAAAAACGCCAGACCTTTGACCACGGGGAGATGTCCACGAAGGCATACAAGCGACCTTGCGGGGAGACCTTGGACCCCTATTGGTCCTCAGCATACTACACAGAAGCCATGGATCCCTAGACATGAGCAAGACACAGATCGGCGTGGTGTCCAAACAAGAGCTCGTATAGTGTAACGTGGTCCAGAAAGGGGCCGTGTGGGAGGCGGCTCCAGGCCCGCGTCCTATAGGTGAATCCTTCAAAGGCAAAGGAATCTAGGTGACCACACTCAGACCACATAGCACAATCTACACCCTCCATGGTGCAGTTCCAGCGCTCAGAGACACCGTTCTGCTGAGGGGTAGTAGGAGCGGAGACCTGGTGAAAAACCCCATGCTTGGCAAAGAAATTTTCCATCTTGCCAAAAAACTCGTCGCCGCAATCCGAATGGAAGGTATGTAGCTTGTGGTGGGACTGACACTCAGCCATCAGTAGCCAGAGACAAACCGCGAGAGTAGCGTCACCCTTCTGGCGCAAGCTATAGACCCACCGCATCCGTGTGAAGTCATTAGTCAGGGTTAGGAAGTATCGGCCCCGATCAGACAAAGAATCGACAGGAAGAGGACCAAGAAGATCTGAATGGACCAAATCGAGGGGCCAAGGTGCTCGAGAACGGGAGTCAGGGTAGGTACAATGATGCATCTTTCCCTGAGCGTAGAATATACAACCGGTCTTGGGCAGCTTCTTGAAAGAGGATGTGTCAAGACCGAGAGTGGGCTGTGTCCGAATGAGCTTCAACAGAGTGTCAGAGCCCACATGATACAGGCAATGATGCAATAGTCACTGGTGCTCAGCAGAGAGAACACCAGTGACAAACACACGAGCAGGAGGAGAAGGAGAGCAAGGAGAAGAAGAAATCTGAGAGACACAGTACAGATCATCTACAACAGAGGCAAATAGAACAATGGTACGAGTATCAATAGCTGTCATAGTCACGGAGTCTGCAGTGTGCTCCACAGAGAGTCCCATAAGTGTGCACGCATGCGCACAAAGCAAGCTGGGCTCAAGGTCAGGCACAAAAAGCACCTCGGAAAGATACAGGGGGCCAGATAGACCATCCAAGCACACAACCCCAACACCCTGGAGTGGCAATGACTGACCAGAGCCTGTGTGAACGGAGCAAACAGGCGCAACAGGACCGAGAACAATGAAGTCACTACGAAGACAGGCCATGTGATGAGTGGCACCAGAATCGATGATCCAAGAGCCACATGGATTACGATCGGAGGACGTCACTGTACAACAGGCAATGGAACACTCTGCCTCCAACGGGCGCTGGACAACATGTGAGGGAAAACGATGAAGGGCACAAAGGTGAGACTCATGAATCCAATCGGTATTATCAAGCCCATCATCATTACATGCCAGCGGTGATCCCCCACACGAGTCATCACGAGCTACAAGAACAAACGAACAAACAGTCTATTGAACCACCTGGCTGTGACGACACACTTGCACCTCCCTGAAAGCGAAGTGCCACAATGTGACAAAGCTCGGCAATGGTGTGGTCACGTGGGTCCGGATCGCCACTGCTCGCCGGTGGGGTAACGGGAAATGCTACAGTTGTGGTCACCGCACGACCAGAGGTTGTGCTGATCAACGTAGGCCGCTGTACGTGTGGAGCCTGAAGACCGCGAGTGATCCGCGCCCAGTCGAGTGGCTGCTGGAACTTGGTGTGGAAATGATTGGTTCCACAATTGTAGCAATGAATAGTACGCCCACTGCTACCACCCGATGACTGCTGCTGCTACGACTGTTGTTGTTTCGAACCATGCTTCTTCTTGCCCTTCTTCTCCTATGCCGTTGCTGCCATACCCTGCATCTGATTCGGGGTAATCGGGGTGGAAGGGGAAGAGGAGGGTGTGCCATAGGATGGAGATGTGGAATGCAAGAAGGAGGTCAGTGGCAACGCGATGACTGCTGCAGCAAGTGGACTCTCCTGATGGGCAACGACTGATGAGGCTAAGGAAGAAGTTGAAGGGAGGTGGAGAAGGGCTTGAGCACGACATCTCTGTACCCCGAGGAGATGTTTGCTTGCTCATGACCAACCGCGATCATGAGCGTGTGAAGCGCCCACAGCTGTGTACCTCCTGAGGTCCCAGGGCGCGTGTAGATGCACATTGCATGTCGCCAGTAATTGACTGCGAGCTCAGAAGGTCCCTGACCGGGGGAAGTGAAAGGCGGAAATGTGAGCCGCGCGGGTGGCGTGCATCTCTGCAACAAGCAGGGACAATGCCAGGTCCCAGTCCTGACGTGGATCAGCACTCGTGCCTGTGCCGGCCTCTCTAAGGAAAGGGCAGAAGTCCACAACGGTCTCGTGTGGCATGGCGTAAAGGAGTCCCCGCATTGCCATGGCTGCTGTCAACAAATGAGCGCAACCTGTAACGTGGTACGGACTGTGATAATAGGGCCATATACACCGTGAAGTGGCCCAGACCTGGAAAAGAGTCTCCCAGCAGTCAAAGCAGTCCTCGCTAACATGTCGTGGGGACAGTGTCTTGTAGTCCTTGGGTTGCTACTCCGCAGGGAGAGCAACCACAGGCTAAGAAGGACAAGGGATGGAGAAAACACCGGGACGAGGAAAGTCACCGAGGAAGGGGTCAGGCGAGGATCGGATGTCAGATGTCTTTGTAACCCGAGAACTTGTCTGAAGCTGGCGGAGACACTCTTGAAGCACGTGAATCTCCATCTTGTGAGTGTCATCCTCCATACCGGACATGTCAAGGTCCTCATCCCAAGGATCAAGAGGTTGCTGGTTGCGTCCAGCTGCTGTTCTCTGTAAAGGTGCTGACTGTTGTGCAGAAGATACGACACCACCGACTCCCTCGGAGGTCTACTGTGGGCCCGTGGACTGACCACGAAGAAGCTCAGTGAGCGTATTGATGGCATCAGTCTGCTGCTGCTACAGACAACGCATCTAATCCTGCTAACTCCTCAGGTCCTCGATAGCCTGCGAGCGTGGGCTCATGACCCCTGAGGAGGAGGAAGATGGATCTGGTGGTCCTTTGCCCTTGTCACCGGTGGGAGCCATGTCAGCGCTCAGTATGGACTGGGAAGTCAAACCGGTCAGATTGCAGATTCGTCATTGGTTCTTGAGGAGTTGAGACACTGTCAATTTTTGACTTTCTGACCCGAAAATTTGACCAAGGCAAGTGCTGACATCAGCAGGGATCTGCTGATGTCAGCACAGAGCTGAAGACATCAGTAAGAAAAATGCTGACATCGGCACAATTTTTTTTGTGTGTGGGAGTCACGCGGACTCCTCCATGGGAGGGGGAGACGTCGTCACCCCCTTGTATGGCTGCACAACTGTACAGAGTCTGCGCGGCTACGTAGCGAAGCTGTTGCACAAGAGTTTTGTGCAGCACTGTTGTGCAGCACAGCAGCCATGACTGCTCTTGCGCAGCACTGCTATCACTACGGCCACTACTGCTGCCACTCCGCTGCTGTAGTTGCTGTTGCAATGCTACTACTACTACAATTGATGCTGGCGCTATAGCAAGCACAATGCTGCTGCTGTTATCGCCACATTGCTACTGCATCCTGCGGCTGCTGCTGCCGCTTGTGCTGCTCACTACCGCTACCGCTGCTCGCTGCTGCTGTCGTTATACGCTGGTGCTGCTCGCAACCGCCAATTAGCGCTAGGTGCTCCTACTACGAGCTGCTTCCCCCTTTTTTTGTCAGAATGCCCAGCCAGACACGGCTGCTGCTGCCACCCGGTGCTATTGCTGACGCTCGGCTTGGCTGTTGGAGTTGGTAACTGCAATAGCTCACCCGGTGAGGTGGTGGGGACTACGTGGTGATGTCGTTGCTGAAAAACGGCTGCAACGAGTCCTAGGATACAGCGGCAGCGGTGACTCTCACTGCTTCCTCCGATGTTGTGTCTCTATGGTGCAGCTGTGCGAGAGAGGTCTTGTTGCTCTAATACCATGAGATGATACGTAGAAGCTTCCCAGCAACACAACCGCTGACTAGGCGTTAGTGCCTTGGTACGACGGTGACGAGAGTCACAGGTCGTACACACAACGGCAAGGATTTGGCTAGGAGACACAAGTCAAAGTGTCAGAATTCTTCAATAGCATTTGCAGAGAGAGTGAACAAATGACAGGTCCACAGCATAAATACCTACCGCGGCGCACGGCGGGTGTCGCTCGCGGCAGTGCAAGGTCTGTCCTAAAACTGACCCAAAAACATTCTTTTGGGCGTAACTGTGCGCAGACAAGTCAGAACACTACGCCGTGTGAACCTAAATGTGCAACATCTCAAGCCGGATCCTATGACTGGTCACACGCATGCATCCGGCATCAAACGGTGGACAAACAATGCAAAATATGCAAATCAGGTCAACAGCCAGTCCACCGGTAAAATCCTACAGGCTGCAGAAAAACCATAGAAGGTCCCAGACATCATCCAGGACTCTGGGACGGTCGTTAGTCAGGTCGAGTAGGTGGTCCATCACCAGACGACACACCGGCGCCACCTGGGTTTGCATCAAGGATCTGCATGGGCATGGACACGGCCAAGTGGTCAGAGTAAATTGTACAGGTCGACAGGAATGTCACAAATCACAACAGTGTACGTCAGGGACGCAACACCCCCCCCCCCTTTTAGCGTTGACGTACGCATGCGTTAGCAGACGTAGATGGCAAAAGTAGCCCTTCATCAGTTGATCGGCGTCTCAACTGTTTTTGTACGACTCCCAACTATTGTGCGCTACGTCGTAGTTGTGCCACTTGACCAGATACTCGATCATTTTGCCACGACGTCGATGTCCGATGATATTTTCAATCACATACTTAGTACCCTCGTCTACTTGTATAGGCGGTGGAGGTGCAACGTCTCTTTTGGGGAAATTCTGACTGGGGTCTCAGTAGTGCTTGAGTTTGCTAATGTGGAAGACAGGGTGGATCGCCATGCTTTCATGGAGCCAAAGTCGAGCAACATGTGGGGTTTGAATTTTATTTATTTCAAACGGTTCCAACCAGCGGGGTTTGAGTTTTGCAAATTCATTTCCTTGGATTTTAATACTTGCCAAGTTGAGGAGGATGCAATCGCCAACGTTGAACATGTCATTGCTGGGATGTTGGTCGGCTGCCCGCTTCTTAGCCGCTTGTGTCTTCGCGAGGGTATGCCGCTTTTCTCCCCAGATGCTTGTGAAGTCCTAGCGATGAATGTCAACTGCGGGAATGTTACTCGGACTCAGCTGTCTAGCCGGTTTGCCGTATACCATTTCGAAAGGTATTTCACAAGTTGCGGTGGAAGTGGCGGGGTTGTATGCGAGTTCGGCGGTTGCCATTTTTGCTTCAGAATCAGTGCCGTATGGTTCGCATTAAGGTCAAAGAAGTTTTCTGATTTTTTTTTGGTTTTCTCAGTTTGCTCGTCGGTCTGAGGATGGAACACTGTAAATATTTGGATCCGATTGCCGTACCATGTCATTCGTTTGTGCTGAAAATGGCTGGTGAAGCGGCCGCCTCGGTCGCTGATGATGGTTCGTGGTACTCCGTGTAGGTGCACGATCTGATTTAGAAATAGCCGTGTTGTTCCTTTTGCGGTGACATTGGTCGTTGTCGCGATGAAGTGTGACTTTTTGGGAAATCTATCCACCACGATGAGGATGGCGTCATACTCCTCGGGAGTGGCGGGCAGTCCCGTCATGAAATCCATGCTGATGTCGTCCAATGGTTCCGTTGGAACAGATAGGGCTTGAAGTAGACCAGGTGGCCTCGTACGAGGACATTTTAGTCTCTGACAGGTGTCACACAGTTTACAAGAGGCTGCCACATTGGTATGTATCTGGTCCCACCAATACTATTTTGTCAGCTTCTTGAGTGTCTTGTCCTCGCCAAAGAGACCACGTGGATCAGTGTCGTGGAATTTTTCCAATAGCATTCGTCGTCATTCCTCGCTCGGAGGAGCAACGACCTGGTAAGTAAATTGTGGTCGCCAATAGGGGTCGTTGAATAAAAACATGGTCTTGTCGTACCTGCAGAACTCCTCGTAACCTTTTTCCAAACAGCTTCGTGATGTATGGGTCTCGCTCGACAAGCAACATATTGAACTTAGCCATTAAATCTTGTCGTCGACTTAGAGCATCCGTCGGATTTGTTTTTGCAGGCTGGTATTCGATGTCGTAGTCAAAGCTAGACTGGAGGAACTCCATCCATTGAGTATTTCGACAGCTTCAATTTGTCTGGGTCTTGAGATATTTCAGGCCGTGATGGTATGTGCGGAAAATTCATCACCAGCTTTTCATGTAGCATTGCCATGTCTTGAATGCGTGCACGACTGCGAGCATCTCCTTCTCGTGCAACGCTTAGTTGAGTTCCAATCCGCGTAGGTTTCTTGACATATACGCGACCGGCTGTTCTCCACGGCCATTGTCTTGGACGGCGGCTGTGGTCTGCCCTATGGTAGCCACTGTTCATTTTGAGAACTGCCCTATGGAAGCCCCCACTGCTCATCATTTTCGCTTCCATTTTCTGCTCTCTGCGTCTCTGCTACGTTGAGGCAGATGTAGGCTGATGTTAGCTGTGATGTTTACTACCGGTTTCAAAGTGCAGGTCCGTTGCTTACCCCTCCAGCCAATGTTTACCTGAAGACAGAGAAGACAATTTACACAAGCACACAGAGGGTCTTGCCTCCAAGGGAAGAGCTTATCCTTATTGGGACTCAAGGGTCGTGCTGCCAATGGCCGAGCTTGTCCTTGGTCCCTGTGTGCTGAGTGCAAACCCATCCATTGGAGCTGATGGAGCCGTTGGAGCTGACATGCCTACCTAGAGAGAGCGTACCAAAGTTGAGAAAAGCGTGCCTTACAACTGGTCAGTGTGGGCCCATAACCCTTTGTAAACCGGCATGAGGTAAATGGACTAGAAGACATGGCCATTACAATGGTAGCTGCAGTCCGCTCCTAGCATTTTAGCTAGGTGAAGATATCACCCTCAGGATCACGGTCCCACACTGAGCAGCTCCTTGGCAATCACTTGTTAGCAACTATGTCCACTTAACACTTGGTCACTTTTGAGCGAGGTGCTAGTCACAGACTAACTCTTGGGTCTTAGACCAACCAGTGTCTTCTTTATGCTGTTCCTTAATTGGATAACTCTGTGAGGAGCATCTAAGGTCAGATTGTATGTATAGAATGAGAAATAAGCCTGGTACGTATAGGTCTATCATCTAAGGTGTGTGGGTAGTGTCACTTTTGGGGGGTGGCCACTCCACACCACCTCACCAGATCGCCAATTGGTACATCCACTGACCGCCAAGTAGCACATCCTTCTAATGCATGGAGAAATTTCTAGGAGAATTCCTCTGTGCAGAAGGTCAAAATCCTTCATGCTCACAACAAGGCTCGATTGTAGGACATGTTCTCCCTAAGTCCAGCGTGCTATCCATTGAAATAAACGGCTGGTGTCTTGCTTGGAATTGCACCACAAACAGGATTTGGGAGACTTACTCCAATGGAGCAGTGCATGCCCAACCTGTCCACCAAGCTATAGCATTGGCCAAGGGGGCATAGAAGAATAACACAAGGGACCAGAGAGATGGAGGCGGTGGCATATGAAGAGTGATGGGCACAACTCCTGATCAGGCTGGGTGGATTGGGTCTGGCAGCAGGGAAGGACCTTACCCCCCTCTCATTTGTGTGTAGCTGGCTTCATTCGTGGCACGCAGTGAGATGCCTCATCCATCTACGAGGCCCTGGAGAGGAAGAACAGGCAGAGCAGGCCGGGTGAAGAGCATATACAAGAGGGACATTTAGACAGTTATATGAACAGGCGCTGTAGGGGTTTCCCAGAGCGGTACAGGAGAGGATCCGAAGTCTTGGGGAGTGTGAACAGGACAGTCCCAAGCGATTATTCCATGACCAGAGAGATGAAGTCAAGGAGTGGCAGCTTGGGGAGTTGCGGATGATGGTGGCGATGGACTTGGGAGAGGAGGAGGAATTTCAACAGTTGCAACGTTTGACCGCGGTGTAGGAGGAGCATAGTAGGAACTGGTTGCTCGCATATCCTCGGTCTGTTACAGACCAGTTGTAATTGGCACCGGAGGATTGGAGGGTGGCTTGCTACTTTCGGTTTGGGGTACTAATTACACACCTGCACAACACGTCGACATGCACAAGTGGAGAGAGGAGCCCTATCCACCCATGTATCCCACAGCACGCACTCTTGTGCATCCAGGGAGGGAGCGCCATGGTGGTGCGGAATGCAGTGATGTGAGATTTGGCGGCGGTGGTGCAAGAGAGTGGGATAAGTGCAGTGGCGACAAAACATCTGGGACTCTTGTCGGGAGGACGTCCGGCCATACGGTGCTTCGACCCGGCTACTGCCCATATGCTGGTGATAGACGTAATTATCGCAGATCCACAGCAACCGAGCATCAGTGGGGAGGACAGGGGTGCCGTCGGAGGAGGCGGTGTGGATAAAGGAGAGGAAGTACGGGCACTGGAAAAGTCATACGGAGCGAGATCAGATGGGTTTCATTTTTCCCACCATAGAGACACTGGGGGCTTTTCATGAGGCCTAGAAAGGATGCTTTGTACCTCATTGGAGGCGATAGACAAGAGGTTGGCCCAGCACGGGGTTACAGTGTGGGTGTTGGTCCCTTTGCATGCTCTCTTCAATGAGCGAATGTCAAGAGCCCTCCAACGGGCTCAAGCGCAGCAGCTACGACAGAGGGTGTCAAAGCGGGCAGCCGATGGTTCCCTTGATCAGGACATTGCCATGGTAGGAAGAGTCTTGAGGAGGAGAGATGAGGGGCCATCTGTGGCCAATTTGTGCTTTGTGAAGAGGGGCTAACAGCTAGGATGATCAGGGGGTAAAGATTCTTTAGAGAGTCCCCTATGTAGGCAAAACACTGTGGATTTTGGTTCTACTTGTCTTTTATTGTGATGGATAAACTAATATGGAGAACACTTTCAATATGTAACATCCACTTTCATTGAATGAGATTGATATCTATACCTATACAACATATATACCTATATCTAAAGCTATGTCTACATGTACATGTATATGTATATGTATATGTATATGTATATGTATATGTATATGTATGTGTATGTGTATGTGTATGTGTATGTGTATGTGTATGTGTATGTGTATGTGTATGTGTATGTGTATGTGTATG